>CM035438.1:69759222-69854222 GCA_020310875.1 Ceratopteris richardii | reverse complement strand
CAGGTCAGATGCATAAATGGAAAGAGGCATTTGGTTTTGTTGTAACAAGGATACTATTCGGAGCCAATTAGATCTATACGTTGGACACCCAATGCATAAGTTTTCCGGATAACTGGGAGAGACAGAAGCTCCCATTTAGAGTCGTAACATTTTGCGATAGAATCAATTCCTTTATTATTGAAATATCTTGTTGCAGCTCCGAAAGAGCAAGCAATAGGAAGATTTGATAAGAATGACCAGTATGGAGACAATGTAGCAAGGAAGTTCCCTACATAACATTGTC
This sequence comes from Ceratopteris richardii, assembly GCA_020310875.1. NCBI lineage: Eukaryota > Viridiplantae > Streptophyta > Polypodiopsida > Polypodiales > Pteridaceae > Ceratopteris > Ceratopteris richardii. The sequence continues at coordinate 69,853,939 of CM035438.1, read as the reverse complement.
TTCCTTTCCATTTCAAGATGGAGATTGCATATTTGAAGTGCCGAAGCAAAAAATTAAGCGTGTGTGAAGAGGTTTGCAGTGGGGCATGAGAGAGAAACTTATTCCATGCATCAAGTTTCCATCTTCCTTTAAAATTCACCTCCGCATTTTCTACACAGTTCTAGAGAATGTGAGTCCATAGAAGTCTATGAGAAAAGGTAATGCGCATAATAAATGCTTCTCTTCTTGCCATTAAGTGAGAGTCCAAATGCAAAATTCCAAGTCCACCTATAGGTTTGGGTTGACATACATACTCCCATACTGAAAGGACCAATGCTCGATTATGTTGTTTGTTCAAGAGAAAAGTCTTTAACAGGCTGTCAAAGATATGGAGATGACTCTTCTTCCAGTCTAGCAATAATAAGTAATACATAATATATGGTTGCAAGAATGTTTGCACAATTCTTATCCTAGCATGCAATGGCCATTGCAAAACGTACGACTTGTCCATTTTACATTTGATTTTACGTAGTACCCATTCAACTTTGTCCTTGATAGAGACGTCCATACCTAAGGGATACCCCAAGTGTCTGAAAATAGTGCTTCTGTCGATTTTAGGGCCTTCGTTTAAGGGATTGGAATTGTCGAGAAGAAATATTCACAAAAACTTTACAATAATCCCCAATTTCAAACATGATGTACAAGTTTTATGCAAAAAAAAAAAAAACCACAGAAACCACTAAGACACAAGATTGCAAACCCTAAAAACACAAAGGTAACTTACTTAAGAACACAAAATGCAAATGTTCAAGTTCAAAAAGCACACAAATGGGAACAACAAACAAGGTATAAAGTGTTCACAAGTATAGAAGGGACAAAGTGTACATTAATATAATAGATACATAAAAAACAAAAGTGCAATATAAAACTTAATGTACAAAAATCCCAAAGTGCACGCACAAGCACCAAAAAAAGCACTAAGAATAGTACCAAAAAGAAATGTTATTAAAGTACAAGTACCAAGATACAAACAGGTAAAGTGTTCACACAAGTGCCATACAAGTACACACACAAGCAAAAAGCACCAAAACAAAAAGAGTTAAAGAAGTGTATGCAAGAACAAAACTTAAAGACAAAGGTACAAAAAGTGATTATGAAAGTGCTAAAAAAGTGCACACAAACAAAAGGCATAAGAACAAGTCACAAACTAGTGTATGCAAGAATACAATCGAGCACAAAATAAAAGGAGGGGATCAAAAGAAGCAAGAGCAAAAGGCAAAGCCATGTGCACAATAGTGTCCATTCCAAAAAGTTCAGACAAGAACGTCTGCATGTAAAATGCTAGAGCTGAAATATCTCCAAGTAATAAAGCTAGATCCAAAAGCAAAAGGAACAATGCATGTTGAGCACAAGAAGAGGCAGCTAAGTCAAAGATCAGCAAGCATATTTGTAAGCAAATAGGTTGCAACAAATATGACAAGTCCTTCATCTCCAAGATTGACAAGTGCATTCACATGGTACACAAACCAACGGTAAAATAGGTACTTAAGCTGACAAATTTAACTTACCTAAGCAAGTTTGATCAAAATTGACCACACCTATGCAAGTTTGATGAAGGTTGACCATGGTTGCCTAAAGGCTAGAAAAGTTGAAAGAACACTTCAAAGAGTTATCGCTCAAGGAAAATTGAAGTTAAAACGATACAAGTATAGAATACAGTAGCTCAATCACTTCTTCACACTTTTCTTGTGAATTGTTACAAGAGAAATATATGCTCTTTTGGCTTTTTCCACACTCTAGTACTAAATTGTAGAAAAATGCACGAGTATGCAAAAGTTCATCTTTAAAACAATTCCATCTAGATTAAAATATTCAAAAATTCCTCCTCAAGCCCAAGATGATTAAAATACTCAGAATACCTCCCTCTAGCCTAAAATTTTCATCTAAGATGGACAATTGGAAAGAAAAATAAGCTAACAGATGCTAATATCATCAAATACAAAACTGGGGCTTCATATAGGAACCCTAAATTTAGGGTTAAAGTTAGGACAAAATATATTTTTCTCCAACAATGCCAAACATTGTTGTATGAAAAGCACACCTCCCAAGATCAATTTCAAACAAAAATCAAATTTCTCACCTCTTAATTCAAGAGAGAATACAAATGTTTATTATATAAAAAAAAAAGTGCCAAACATTATAGCTACTACATACCACAATAATACTAGTGCTTTTTGCTAAAGATAGGCTTTCGTGTTGAAGATGTAACCATATAGAAGAGGGTATAGCCCTTTGGTGGCTCCATGAGTGCCCACAATCTCTCCTCTTCCATCATACGAAAGGTCAAATTCCATGTCAAAGACAACGCCGTCTAACAAAGAATACAACCCTTGAAAGCTCTCCTTGGTCAATCATCTAGTCTCCTCTCCATTGGAAACTTTATCAATCTTCTATAAGTAATCAAAGGCTTTTTAAAATGCACACAAACCGTCCCTCTAACAAACTTTGGGCATCCCAAAAACTATGTATTAAACTTGCAAGTTGCAACATTGCAACATACGTGGAAAGGCAAAAGAACTTCCAACAGTAGATCCATCCTAAAAATGGACATTCTTTGCATTTCTTCCAAAAAGACAAACCACTTTGGGATAAGCTCTGGAGTAATAGCTTCCATCTTCATGAGAAGGGTCGCAAAAACCTCTACTTGGTGAAATATCTCCCCCCCCCCCCCCCCCCCCACCTCCAAAGTGCATACCTACAAGACTTCGCCTTCTAGGAGCAAATGCTTCTTCAACCCCTTCCTCTAAGCTTAGAGGCATACTTTCTTCTTTTAAGTACCACGAAAAAAAACTTTTGAATTCATTAGAAGATGAATGAGAAAAAAAGAGAACCCTCAAAATTGAAAGACTTATGTTCTCCTTGAGAACTATAATTCCAAAAAGTATACTGCAATCTCTTACATATGATTGAATCCAAAAGAAATTTTCTTACTAATCATAGCACTGTGTGTGTATGCACACGCGCACATGTGTATTCATGCATGTGTGTGGGGCAGGGGGGGATAGGTGGATGTGTGTTGCTAAGGGGGTTAGGATTGGTTCTAGATAGCATGTGTGTCATGACATGCAAGTATACATCATTTGTTCTTGCTTTCATTTTCGCCACAGTCTTACACGTCATGGTTGAGCAAAAGACATCCGTCAATGGGCCCCTCTAGATATAAGTTTTCGTAAAGTAAAGCTTGAAAATGCATATGACTTCAAATCTTACTTTTTAGCGCCTTCGAGAATTCTTTGTCAATCAGTTAAGAGAGAATTTATCTTCACGTTTGATATTTAATCGTAACATGAAGCAATCTAGCTTCCTGGCTGTGAACGGCTGCGTCCATGCCTAATACATGTAATGAAATTTTGCATCACATGTGCAAATAACGCAATTTGGGTTTCAATGCATGGTGTCAAGTGCTACAACGTGCATGTCCGTGATATGATAAAACCCAATTACATGAAGAGAGATGCTATAGTGAATCCCTTGCATAAACGCAGATGTGAATAAAATAAAGAGAAATACAGATACCAGTAAGAGCAATGGATAATGTTAGCGCAGCTGCAAGGGAAGCTTTCACTACCGAGTGACATCCGCAATCCCCATCCTCGAGATGTCTGTTCGCTGCGAGGGCAGCCTGCAATGCAGTTTTCTGGGTCGGAATCCGCCTGTCGCAACAATGACGGCTGCTTACTGCTTCGCTTGAAACAGGAGCTCGCTTCTTCAGTAAATGTACACTGTTTGTTCCAAGAAATTGTTTGCAGTGATCACCGACCTGCTGCACAGCATTGAATGCAGGAGTCAATGACGTAGCCAAGCTCTCCATGCCCTCGGGCCTCACACTTCGCTCTTGTACAAAACAGTATTTTAGCCACCAAGCATTCGTTGCGCACACGTACGCATGCATTTACAGTCTATCTATTCCATCTCATTTGATCAGTCTCTCTATCGCTTGGCCACGTCCACGCATGCAAAGGCAAAACCTTCTATGAGAAATTGAGAAATGGATGGATAGATGTTGTCGTGGAACCACAAAACAAACGAATCTCAAACAAAAATTCAACAACTTAAAGTGAGATAGTACTTGATATTTAATTATCGAAAAAAACGTCCTAGCGCCAACTCGTGAATCATTGGCCTCCCTTGGGGAGTAGATTCGAGTCGTGTTGGTTGTTTTTTTAAATGGAGGTTCAGCCGAAGCTTACTCTTCGAACTTTAACTTTGAAATTGCAAGTGTACAAGTGAATGGGAATAGTATTTGCGGGATCCCTCGTATCTCACAAAGCAAGGGTTAGACAAGGAGACAACTTGATTACAACTGGTTTGACTGGCCTAAGCCATTATATGTCCAACCCGGGGCTTGAACCCTGGGCCTCCACCTCAAGAGGCCAAAGCTCAACCAACTGCCCTACGGGACATGGACTTTGTTGGTTTTCTTGGAAGAACACTTCTCATCACATATTATGATAACATATAAAAACTAGATCTCTTTAGAGAATTGTTGGCGTTTGAGCACTTTCATTGGACTTTATTGGTAATGGCAAAGGCCATGCTCATTACGATAGAGTCAACTTTAGCTCAAATAAGTCTCATCCTCTAGCTTAGGCTATCCCTTCCCAATTTGTACTCTTAATGAATCTTCATGCTTTGTTCATCCCTAGTAAATGTTAGGCATTCTAGCCTTGCGTCTGTGAAATTGGGTGCTCCCAAGGGTACTATGCCTTTCATATTGTACTTTAAATTAATTCAAACTATCAAGAAGGGTAGATTGCAATATCAAAATTATTCTAAAAATTTATATACGTAAAAGAAAATATATGATCCATTCTGATAAATTATCCACATTCAAAAACAAACAAATGTGGTTTAACACAAGAGAATTGTCGAACTAAATACAAGAAGAGGTCAATGTCCTGCTCCTCACAAGAGTGGATCTTTGATAGTGGTGCAACGTGCAAAGATCGTGAATCATTTCAAGATTTAGAAGACAAAATCGGTGAAGTTTATTTAGGCAATAACAAGAGTCATCCAATAGAGGGAAAGGGCAAAGTATAAATTACAAATCACGGAAGAGAATGCAAAGCCTTATCAAATGTATTCTTTGTACCCTACTTGTGTATGGACCTCCTCTCTATCAAGGCAATCACCGATCATCACAAACAAGCTTTATTTGACACACATCTGTGAAGGTGGTTGATCCTAGCACTAAAGATATCATAGTCCAATGAGTTGAAGACAAAGGCTTATACAAGCTTTCATGTTTGCTTTCAAAGGAGTCAATTTCTAGCCTATGGCACTAGAGATATGGACACACATGTTGCTTAACTAAGATCTCAACATCCCAATTGGTTAAGGGATTACCCAAGATTGCACAAGTGCAAGATCTTCCAAGCTTGCACTCAAGGTAAGCAACATAGGGCTCCTGTTCCCAAAGAGGCTTTCACCCTAGCATGGGACCCTCTAGCCCTAGTCCACATGGATCTCTGTGGACCAATGAAGACCCCATCACTAAGTGTATCGCTCTACTTCTTTTTCTTTGTGGATGATTGCACAAGATATATTTGGGTATATTTTCTCAAGTCCAAGGCAGATACATTTTCTAAGTTAGGAGAATGGGTCTATCAAGTTGAGAATGAAGCATCAAGTCTAGCAAAGACCATTAGATCAAATGGAGGTGGTGAATTCATCAACCATGAGTTTTAAAATTTATTGAAGCAAAAAGGCATCAAGAGTCAAGTAACTCAACCTCATACTCCATGCCAAAATGGAGTAGCTAAAAGAAAGATCCATAGTGCCATGGAAATGGCATGCACCATGCTTCACAAAAAAGTCTTACCATTCAAGCTTTTGGCCGAAGTTATACACATTGTAGTCCACATCATCAATAAAGGCTTCACAAGTGCATTACACAAAAGGACTCCATTTGAAGCCTACTATGTATGCAAGCCCAATGTCAACTACTTTTGAGTATTCGAAAGTGACTCATTCATACATTTGTCAAAGGAAGATCAACATAAGTTGAAATCTAAGTCCAAGAAACATTTATTCATTGGCTATAGTGATAGTCTAATGCATACAGATTATATGACCTTGCGAACCACTCCATCACCATTTCAAAAGATGTCATCTTTGATGAAGTTTCACAATACTCAACCAAAGATCCACGTCCAAATTTGAGACCACCCATCTACACTTCAGAGGGGGGCAAATATTTCTAAGCAAAACCCAAAAGCAAGTACTTCTCACCAACCTAAGAGATCTCAAAGGCTCATTGAGAAGCAACAGTGTGAACAAAATCACTATTTGAATTATTCACTTACACACCAGATTCAACAAATTCCAAAGCCTTCCACCTTCAAAGAATCTCAAGGTCACCCTTAATGGGAAGAAGCTATGCACACAGAGATGGATGCAATTAAACAGAACAACATACTGACCATCAAGTTATTCGAGATAAGTGGTTATACAAAGTTAAGTATAAATCAGATGGTACTTTGGACAAGTACAAAAGACGACTTGTCAAAAGTGCTTTCCTAAATGGTGATCTACAAGAAGAAGTATAAATTGAGTAGTCTGAAGGTTTCAAGTTCAAAGGTAAGAAAGATCATATATACAAACTTCACAAAGCACTTTATGGACTTAAGCAAGCTCCCAAGGCTTGGGATGAAAAGATCCACAAGTTCTTTGAGGCTAAAGGATTTCAAACGAGTATTTTTTATGTTAGCTTATACATATGTCAGAAAGGGTCCTTAATTGCAATATTCATCTTCTATGTAGATGACTTGATTTTGCCAGGTTCAGATGATGAATGCATCCAATACATCATCACATAGCTTCACCTTCAACACTCAATGAAATATCTTGGTCTACTTCATGACTTCTTAGGAATAGAAGTATGGAAAACAAAAGAAGGTATATTTCTTTCACAAAAGAAGTATTGCTTTGATCTTCTATCCAAGTATAACATGGACCAATGTTACGCAGTATGTACACCACTTGATCCAAACATCAAGCTCACACTAGAGGACTCATCATCATTAGTGGATGTGCATGTTTATCTAAAATTTATTGGATCTTTTCTTTAGCTAGCCAACACAAGACCACATATTGCCTATGCAATTGGTATACTCGTTCAATTTGCACATCAACCTTGTCATACAAATTGGGATGTTGCTCAGAGACTACTTCGATACATTTCCTTTACCCCACATCATGGTCTTTTGTATAGAGTGGGCTTTGAACTTGCAAGATATTCCGAGTTAGATTGCGTTGGTGATCTTGATTCTATACTCTTGCTTGGCTTAGGACCTATCTCTTGGGCAAGTAAGAAGTAGCCTACAATTGCTCTATCATCCACCAAGGCCAAATACTGAGCATCCATCTTTGCAGCATGTGACACCATCTGGCTTCCATGTTTTTTATTTGTCATTGGTATTTTCTAGGATACTCCAACATGCATCTGCAGCAAAAACCAGTCAACCTTAGCCATTACCAAGAATTTGGTGTTTCATGCTTGGATGAAGCACATTGAGATCCAGTACCATTTCATCCCCGAGGATCTCATATCACAAGAGATTAATCTAGAGCATTATACCTCTCAAGAGAACCTGGCAGACGTTCACGACGGCTCTACATCTAGTTCCATTCCAATGCTTGGTGCACCTCTGCAACATTCAACCACTCCAAAATGGAGCTATAGAGGGGTGTTGACAACATGAGTTTGTCTACCTCATTTCCATTTGTATTTGCATGAGTGCATCTCCATTTTCTATCGAGGAGACACTCCATTTTATATCATTTTATATTGTATCTCATTGTATTTGGGTACCTTGCCATTTGCTTCTATGACTATATGCATTCTCCTTCAAGGGGAATTATCCCACATATGATGTACTTTGGAGAACCCCTTCCAAATCTATATAAGGAGAGCCTCTCCCCCACTTTGTACTTGGTTAGAAGCTTGAAGATCCTACTCCATGCTCTTGGTAAGCTCATTTCTAATCCATGTGAGTTTACCCATTTCTTGGCCTACTCACTTTGGGTATCTCATACTCTTTCATTTTGTGAGTACAATCTTCTTTTGAGTTTGCTTCCACACATTTACTTTCTACACAAAGGACTATGCAAAACAAGATCACTTGATCCCCATCAATTGACAATTGTGTCTAAAGCTATCTTGTGATAGAGCTTTTTTCAACAAATCTATTGCATTTTCTTGAGCATGAAGCTTCTCAAGTAAAATGCACTTAGTGGATAAGCAATCATGAATAAAGTGATACAACACCTCAATGTGTTTGGTCTTTGCATGATAAACTAGAATCTTAGCCAATGCAATAGCAATCTAACTATTGTTGAGTAAAGGAGGTACATGTTGATGTATGCCCATGTCACATTCAATCGAGAGAGACATAATTCTTCCTTATATGCCTCACTCACTATAAAATACTTTGCTTCTTTACTAAAAATAATTGTTCATTATTTAAGACGATACCTCCAAGAAATAGCACCACCTATGAAGTGAAAAATCTACCATGAAGTAGAGTTCTTGTTGTCTACACAATCAACATAGTCAAAGTCTGTGTATCCAATAATGCATGCAGCACCTCTACCCAAGCATAATCACATATCCTTAGTGCCACTCAAATATCTCAATATCATTTTGACCGATTCCCATTGCTTCTTGCCAAGATTCGACATATAAATATGCTCACAACTCCCATTGCAAATGCAATCTCTGGTCTTGTAGTCACCAAAGCATACATGAGACTATTACTAATATGTGTGGTCAAACAGTATACATGAATGAGCTAAAAGATCTCAAATCAATCCAAAAATAGACTTATGCAAGGCTCAACGCACTCTTACAAAATAAGTTGACAAGTGTTGATGAACTATCGGTGAGTGATAGTTGCTCTCACCACAATTGATAACTGCTCAAGGGGCTTGTGAAGACACTAATATGGTTGAAGAGCACCTCCAAATCAAAATGCTCATTGGTGAAGTTCACAAGTGTCAACTATAGTGTATCATCAGTTCTAGGTATCACCAAGGCAAATATCACGAACACCTCACAGTTATCCACACCTCACAGGTGTCAAGTGGCATCAGACTTTGAATTAGAACTAGAAATGTGCAATGCCTTATGCAACGTGCCAAGGAATTGTATTATACAAGACTAACATACATGCAAATATAAGGCCATGAGCAAATTGAACAACATATAGAATGAGATATCACCATATATGTAAGGGACATTAAAGCGTGCTTATCAGCACTTTCCAAGTTGAGATGTATCATGAACACCCACAAATGGTTGCTAAAGGTCATGAAGTAAAATCAACAACTAGCAAGAGCTAGTGTGGGAGGGAGAAAAACTGGGGTAAGAACGAGTGCAAGAGAAGGGTGGGAGGTTGGGAAAAGAGGCAAGGTATGGTCCAACAAAATGATGGCAAAAAGAGGCCTCTCCTGATGAGGAGAAGGCCGTAATACTAAACTCAATCACCAACACCACCAAAGTCTCCAAAATCATCGCCAAAAGAACCACCAAGAGCTCCACCTAGTGCTGTGGTACCATGTGGAGAGTACACATATGGAATCAAAATTAAAAGAAGTGTACTAAAAAAATGGAAGAGTGGTTGAGACTCAAAGTTAGTAGACCAAGAAATGGTTAAATGCGCATGGATTAGAAGTGAGCTTGCCAAGAGCATGAATTATGCTCTCCAAATCTCTAACCAAGTACAAAGTGGGAGAGGTCCTCCTTATATATGATCTCTCCAAAATACATCACATGTGGGATAATTCCTCCAAGGAGAATGAATACAATGGTAGAAGCAAATGGCAAGGTACCCAAATATAATGAGATACAACTAAAATAATATGAAATGGAGTGTCTCCTAGATACAAAATGGAGATGCAGTAGATGAACTCATTGTCATCAACATGATTTTGTGTCTTTATCTTTTGCTTTTGAAATGTGGTTTATCTTTGACGATTTGGTCCTCTTGCATTTAGAGGCTTCTTCATAATCTTGAAGATATTATGGTAGATATTGGAAATGTGTTAGCGTCTCATACTAGCCAAGCATTCTCTACTGTCATTCATATATATCTTGAATACTCTCACTCTGTGCATCAAAAATTGACATCATCATTGAGATCTTTCTAGTTGCTTAGTCAATGCTTTTCAAATCTTTCCATAACCACAAGTTATACTACGAACATTTTGTTCTTTTATAATTATAGACTTTAACAAAGCTCCTTCAAACACATATCTCATAGGTTTTAGCGATTTTGGGGACCCTCAATTCTTCTATATAATTTTTTGTAGAGGCAATTTCAATCACATAGCTCTTTCATGGTGTTACCTAATTTTAGGGCATAATTTTTGGCACCTCTATTTGTACTTCTTACCCATCATTGTACTCCCACTCTTAGGGTTTATTTTGTAATCTCTAAGGATGTTTTACCTTGATTGTGCAAAATCCCTTGGCACCACATCTTTTGGAATCATCTTCCTCCAAAGAACCCTTAATTTTTGCTGCTCCAAGTACTAGAAGTTCCCCCATTGTAATCCATATTCAAGATAGTTATTTTTGTATTTTCCAAAGTGTTTTACCCCTCATTTTTGGCACACTTTGACACTAAGTTCCCTACCTTTGTAACATCAAAGAATATAAAAAAATAGTTTTTTTTTTCGTGTGTGTGTGTGACTACTCTAAGCCCCTGAATGTTTCAAGTGTTCATAGGGCTACTCTAAGCCCCACCTCCAACCTCTTCTTGTAGGGCTACATCATGTCTACCATTTCTAACTTGCAGCTTAACAAAACGGCATATTACTTCTTGTAAGAATTCTCGTGAATCTTGGAAAATAATTCAAGATCTCTATGAGGATAAGACTCACTTTAGAATTTATGCCTTAGAAGGAGTGATTCCATAACCTAACCATTAGGCCCCAAGATCCCATCGCTAAGGTCATTACCACATTTGAAGATTATCAATGCAAAATCATGTAGTAGTATCAAGCAAAGATATGGTTATTATGCTTTTAAAGAAACTTCTTAATTCATACGATACCTTTGTAATGAAACTTCACAATAAAAGTCAACTCTTAACTTGGGAGGAAATATGAAGGTTCTTTCTCCTCCACGACTCACAAGCAAAGTCCTAAACATCTCAAGAAGTAGCTATGAAAGCTAAGGGACCCTCCAATAAGCCTAAGCACTCTAGTAAACACTCTATGAATGCTCGTAATCAAAGATCCAACAACTCATCCAAGAAGTTTACATAAAATTATGATGAGAAATAAGGGAATATTGAGAAGTTCTATTATAAGAAGAATAATAATTCTAAAGCACTCTACATCAAAGAATTAATCTAATTCTTCTACACATAGATATCATTGTTCCAATGAAGACCTCTTCATCTCCATAGAAGCCAATGCTTTAATCACTTCTAACTCATCACATGAATGGATATTTGAGAGTGGAGCAACCTACCACATGTGCAAAGACGAGTCTTTTTCAGAATTAGAAGACCACAAAGTCAAAACTTACTTAAGAAATAATAAATGTTTCCAATTGCGAGTAAAGGCAAAGTACAAATTACAAATCAGAAAGTAGAATGCAAAATCTTATTGAACATACTCTTTGTACCAAATATTTGCATGGATCTCCTCTTTGTCAAAGCAATTATTGATCATCACAAAAAAATCCTATTTGACAACACATCAGTAAGAGTGATTGATCCTAAAACTCAAATAATCATGGCCCAAGGAATCAAGGATAAAATCTTATACAAGTTCATTTCTTCCGCACTAAGGAATCAATTTCTATCCTTCGGCACTAATGTTATGGACATACATCCTACTTAGCCAAGATCTCAAAAACTCAATTGCTCAAGGGATTGCCCAAAATTAATCAACTACAAGATGTATGCAAAGTTTGCACTCAAGGAAAGCAACATAGGGCTCTTGTTGAAAAAGAGGCTTCCACTCAAGCAAGGAATCTTCTTGCCCTAGTTCACATGAACCTCTATGGACTAATGAATACTCCATCACTTATTGGATCACTCTACTTCTTTCTCTTAATAGATGAACACACTAGATACATATGGGTTTACTTTCTCAAGTCTAAGACATACACATTTTCTAACTTCAGAGATTGGGTCTACCAATTTGAGAACAAGGCATCTAATTTAGTAACAATCATAATTTTGATCTGATGGAGGTGGTGATTTCATCAACCATGACACTGACAACTTCTTGAAACAAAAGGGCATCAAAAGGCAATTTACTCAGCCTCATACTCCATCCCAAAATGGAGTCACGGAAAGGAAGATCTACAGTGTCATGGAGATGGCATGCACTATGCTTCACAACAAATAATTTAAATCTTGGGTCGAAGTTGTACACACTACAATATTCAATAGAGGCTTCACAAGTGCAGTGCATAACAAGATTCCATTTGAATGCTAATGTGGGTGAAAGCCTAATGTCAAATAATTTAGAGCTTTTGTAAGTGAAGCATACATACATGTACCCAAGGAAGATCATTGGATAAAGTGAAAAATATAAGGCATATATACTACATGATCTTGAAAACCACTCCATCACCATTTCAAAAGATGTAATCTTTGATGAAGCTTCAAAGGAGTCAATTAAAGATCCAAGTTCAAGTTTGAGTCCACCCATCTAAAATTGAAAGGGGGACACAATCATTTATAAGCAAAGTTGAGAAGCAATTACTTCCCAAAAACCTAGGAGATCAAAGTCTCATCAAGAAGCAACAACAAGAACAAAGCAATTATGTTCGTTATGCACCAACTTCAACAAATTCAAGAACCTTTTGATTTTAAAGAATCTCAAGGCCAGTAAGAGTGGGAGGAAGCTACACATATAGAGGTAAATGCAATCCAGAAGCGCAATATTTGGAGTTTCCCCCTAACAATCATCAAGTTATTGGAGTTGAGTGGCTATAGAAAGTTAAGTACAAATTAGATGGAACTTTGGACAAGTAAAAAGCAAGACCAGTAGCTAAGGGATATAAGCAGAATCACATCATTGACTATGAAGAAACCTTTACTCCTAATGCAAGCTTTACAACTATAATACTAATTCTTGCACTAAGTGCACACTTCAAATGGCCCATTTACCAACCTGACACCAAAAGTGCTTTCCTTAATGGTGATCTTCAAGAAGAGGTATACGTAGAATAACCTGAAGGTTTCCAAATCAAAAGAAATAAAGATCGTGCATACAAAGTTCATAAATCACTTTATGGATCTAAACAAGCTCCCATGGCCTGATATGAAAAGATACACAATTTCTTCAAAGATAAAGGAGTTAAAAAGGAGCATTGCCTATGCTAAGATCTACATCTACCAAAAAGAGTCCCTTAATTGACATCACCATCCTTTATGTAAATCACTTGATTTTGATAGGATCAGGTGACATTCAAACCAATTTATCATTAAGAAGCTTCAACTTGAGTACCGCATGACACTACTTCTTAGGTATGTAAAGGTATATTCCTCTCCCAAAAAAAGTACTACGATGATCTCCTTTATAGGTATAACATGGATTAGTATCACTTTGTATCTACACCACTTGATTCAAACATCAACATCACCCTAGAGGACTCATCATCACTCATGGACATGCATGCTTATCAACAACTAGTTAGCTCTTTACTTTACCTAGACAACATGAGATCAGATATTGGCTATGGGATTGGCATAGTCAATCAGTTTGCGCATCATCTTCATTACACACATTGGAAAACTACTCAAGACTACTTTTATATCTTTTCCTCACCTAACATCATGTTCTTTGGTATAGAGGGGGCATTGATCTCACATGAAATTTAGACTTATATTGGGTTGGTGATCCTGATACTCAACAATCTACTTTTGGATACATATTCTTTCTTAACTCAGGACCTATCTCTTAGGCAAGTAAGAAGCAGCCTACAGTTGCTCTATCATCCACAAAGGTTGAGTACCAAGCATCCAACTTTGCAACATGTGAGGCCATATGAATTCGACATTTATTATCACATTGGCATTTTGTAGGATATGCCAACATGCATCCACATCGACATCTAGTCAGCCTTGGCCATCACCAAGAATCTAGTGTTCCATGCTTGGACCAAGCACATTGAGATCTAGTACCACTTCATCCGAGAGAAGGTCATACCATAGGAGATTTCTTTGGAGTAGTGTACCTCTTAGGAGAACCTAATGGACTTTTTCATGATGGCTTTACCTCCTACTCCACTCCAATACTTGGTGGACCTCCACAACATTCAATTGCACCAAAATGGAGTTGTAGAGGGGGTGTTGATGACATTGGTTCACCTAATCCATTTCCACTTGTATCCATATCACTATATCTCCATTTCATATCCAAGAGACACTCCATTTCATATTCTTTTAGTTGTATCCCATTTTATTTGGGTACCTTGCCATTTGTTTCTACCATTGTGTTCATTCTCCTTCAAGGGGAATGATCCCACATGTGATGTACTTTGGAGAGCCTTCGTCAACTCTATATAAGGAGTCCTCTCCCCCACTTAGTACTTGGTTAGAAGCTTGGAGAGCCTACTTCATGCTCTTGGCAAGCTCATTTCGTGGGTTTACCTGTTTTTGGGTCTACTCACTTTGAGTCTCTCACACCCTTTCATTTTGTGAATATGCTCTTGTTTTCATTTTTTTTCTACATGTGTGCTCTCTACAACACATTTATGAGATACCTCTTGATAAAACTTGTGACTATAGTGAAGGTGATGAAGGGAATACTTTGCTACCAACAATGTATAATGGTGTGACTACAAGAGATATTGTAGGCTCATGTGTAGGAGTAGACATTGCTACCCAGAGATTATGGGAGAAATGTGGTAAGCCAGCTTTATGACCCACCAAGATGCATCTACAACTAGGAGTTAGAATATGGAGAGATTGATAGGTCTTCTTGAAAACTTTGTAATTGCATGGCCTTGCATAATGAATGTTGATAATTTGTATTACTTGCAAAAGAAGAGTGATTGTTTTTGGAAACTTGATTCCATTGAAAAGCATGCATGTGAAGGTTGTATACTTGGAAAAATGCATTGTGCTACTTTTCTCAAAGATGGAGCTACACATGTTACATGAAAATTGCAACTCGTTCATAATGATCTATGTGGTCCAATCATGAATATATCTTTTGCAAAGCATGTATACTTTGTGACCTTCATTGATGATGCAACATGCCATACTTCGGTGTATCCAATGAAAGCAAAGAATGAGGTATTCTCTTGCTTTAAAATATTTTTAGCTATGACTAATTTTTTTGTTGGCAATAAGCTTTTGACTCTTGGCATGGATTATGGTGGTGAATATATATATATATATATATATATATATATATATATATATATATATATATATATATATATGTGTGTGTGTGTGTATATGTATATATATATATATATATATATATATATATATATATATATATATATATATATATATATATATATATATATATATATATATATATATATATATATATAACATGAATTTAATGTTTTTCTTTGTGGATGAGGTATTGTGCACCAATGTACAATGATATATACACCTCAACAAAATGGTATTGCAAGGTGCAACAATAGAACAGTCCTTGAAATGGCACAATGTATGGTTAAAGGAAAGCGCCTTCTATATAAGTTTTGGATGGAAGCGATCATGTGTGCAAACAATGTATTGAACCATTATCATACTAAGCATTGGGATTCATTACATCTTATAAGGTTTGCAATGAGGAGAAACCAATGGTTATTCATATGCCCATATTTGTTTGATTGGCATATGCTTTTGTGCCATCACAACAACATCACAAACTTGATGACAAGACAAAGAAATGTATATTTGTTGGATATATTAGTGAGGTTATTGATTATATCATCCATTGACAAACAAAACTATTGCAAGTCGAGGTGTGGTATTTGCTGAAATTTTAACTTATCCTTTACTTAAATGAAATTTCAGCCAACAATCATTTCATATGTGTTTGATACATTGATCCCTTTGTTTCAAAGTGGTGTGCTTGACTATGGCTATGTAAACCATGCAAATAAGCCTCAAAGAGTTGAGAGTTTTCAGCCATGGATGAAAATATCCAGCCAAACATGGATGAAAATTCTCAAAATTTCTAGAGAAACATGGCTAAAAGATTTCAATCAAATAAGATTGAAACTTTGCAAAATTTGGAGCCACACATGGGTGAAACTCAACATGATATTCAGCCCACTTCTGATGTACATTTTAATGACGTATTGCATGAGGAATGCATGTCCATCAAGGATGCACAATCTATGACAAAATGGCTACAAAGACATTGCAAGATAGAAAGTTGAGTGCTCAACTTGGTAGAACAAGATCAAGCTCTCACCATGCATCAAGTGACTTTTGTGGATGTATCTCTTATTGTAACTGGATGTAAAAGGAGCCACTCACTTTCAAAGATGCAGGTGATGATTCAAATTGGATGAGAGTAATGCAATTGGAATTGAATTCTATTCACAAAGATTTTACTTGGGAGTTATGTGAATTACCAAAAGGTAAAATGCTATTTGTACTAAGTGGGCTTGCAAAATTAAAAGACAGTCAGACGATAGCATTGACTGCTAAAAAAATATATTAATTGCAAAATGCAGTGCACAAAAATAGGGTATTTATTATGAGGAGAATTTTGCACCTACTTCATGCGTGAATATCTTTTGTCTTGTGATTGCATTCACTTCCCATCATGGTTGGAAAGTGCATCCATTGGATATAAAACAACTTTCTTGAATGGTGACACATAAGAAGAGGTCTATGTGAAGAAACCTCCTTGATTTTCCATCAAAGGTCAAGAGCATATGGTTTGTTTCTTGTGTAAGGATTTGTATGGACAAAAGCAAGCTCCGTGTGCATGGTATGATAAATTACATAATCACTTGATTGCTCTTGGTTTTACACCTAGTCCAATTGAAAGCACACTTTATGAATGCAAAGACAGGGCTAATTTTGTAATGCTTTTTCTTTATGTTGATGGCATTCCCTTGAATAGGTAATGTGATGAGAAAATTTGCATGTTTATAACTGATTTGTAGCATACTTTTGATCATGCATATCTTGGACTTTGGGAGTATTATCTTGGCATCTAGTTTGTATCCGTTGAGGGAGGGAATTGTTGTGCATCAAACAAAGTATATTGAGAAACTAGTTCAACATTTTGGTTTTGAGGATTGCAAGCCTATCTCAACACTAGTGGAAACTAGATTTAGGATCTCATTTGAGGATGAAGCTGATGCATTTGATTCTTCTCTTTATTGACAACAAGTTATGGTAGAGATGTTCATTCATGCTTGCATACTTTTACAGATAGTGATTGGGTTGATGGTTATGATACATGAGTATCCATATACCATAAAATATATGGGAGCCTCAACCAACTTAATAGTTAATTATCTTACTTATGTGACAAGCTCAAAGAAGGATTCATTTGGTTGCATGTTCAAGTTCTCAAGTTGGTCCCACGCCTTCTCCAAATTTTATCTCAATATGAAGGCTTTTATGAAGGAAGTCTTAGCCCATTCCAAGTGATGAATGAGTCTCATCGAATTCTACATACCATTTATTTGCCAATCCATTGAGAGTGGCAAGAAAAAGGCTTAGAAATACATTGTCCCTATTACACAAGCCTCTACTTTTATATAAAACTAAAAAGCACCTAATATGATCATGAGTATCCTCATTGAATAGTCCACTGTAAACTAATTATGGCATGGGAGTGTTTGCTTCAATGTGGGATCCTCCAGAAGGAGGTGTAGGTTGAATGGAAAACTTGAATCCTTGAGAGGGAGACTTCGTCACCAGTATGTGACAAGTCCAAACCATGAATGCCACTTTTGAAGTAAAAAATGGGGGAGATTTCTTTGTGGTAGGTTTAGTTAACACCTTATACAAAATGGAGAGTGGGAATCGGTTTAAGAATGAGAGAAAACCACCTATGTGAATGAAATGATCACAAGCTACATCATAAATGGTCTCCTCACAAGGTTGCATACAAAAGATAGAATGCTCAAGATCCAAAAGAAATAGGGAAGGAGTGATGAAGATGCATATACCCATTGTCAAAAAAGGAGCAATAACAGGTAAATAGAGAAACGAAGAAATAATACCAAGCTATGGAGACAATATCACAAGAGGAAAAGGGATCTGTGATGATCACACCCCAAGCTTCAATCGAACTCTTGGAAGGGTGAGACACTTGGTCCACTCCCAGCTTTCACTAGTGAGATTGATGGCTCCACTCCCCTCACAACTTTTGCATGAATCATTTGATCACCCACAAGTTTCTCACTCCAAGTTTTACACATTCAAGTCTCTCTCCACGTATACACATGTCACTCAATGATCATCAATCAAATCTCTCTTCCATCAATTACCTCTCAATCAAGTATGTCTAGTATATCTATTGCGTGATACTTTTTATAGTTTTTTGAAAAAAAATTTGAAGTGGTTCTTACTCTAGGCCTTGAATTCTTGTGTGTGCATCATCTTGGAGAGGAGAAGGTTAGACATGCTCCATGATCTTGCTTTGAGATCTTGATTGATTTACACTAGTAAAATCCTACTCAATAGGTTGTAACTTTGGAATGGTGAGGAATTTTGCAAAATAATTTTGCCAATAAATCTAGAATACCCAAAAACATTAAAGAAAATTGGCCATATGCCTAATTTGGCCTCCATTTGAGGTATTTTGACAATTCAGATTTTCCTACTACTTTTTCTCTCATATGCATGCAAAAGTGCCAAGGATGCACAAAAAAATGTAAGAGAGAGAGCGGAGAGAGAGAGGAAGTGGGAGAGGAGGATGTAAAGTTTCTATTTTAAGGAATTTGACCAATTTTCCTTGTATTTGTAGCTGATCCAATGTGTTTGTTTTTCTTATAGATGATTTTTTGTTTTCTACTACCTCTAGTCTAAGTAATTCCTCATGGAAAGTCAGGCACTAGGTACAAGTGAAAACTTTGGACAATCATATATTGAGATTTGAATGTCCAATTTTTATGATTTTTGGGTTCAAATTAGCTTTTTTCATATTTTGAAGAGAGAGGGGTAAGTACAACTTTGGAGACTACACGTGTAGTCCAATAGAAATATATACATTTTTCTATAAATCCAATATTTTCCTTCATCCCATGAACTTTTTCTTATCCATAATCTTATATTTGCAAATGAAGATCATAAAAAGATCACAAATGTCCTAGTTGCATGGTGTGGTTGTGCTTCACAAGGCTCGCTTTTGTTCTCTTTGTTTGTAACATGAAACAATAGTTGAAAATACCAATCATGCATATACACAAAAAGAAGACTCAACATTTACACGTGTACACAATCATGCATGAGTTGCCCCATCCTACATGTCCATAGTTCTTGTGCATAGGTTTGAAAGAACAATGCCTTATGCAAGTCCTTATGGTGTGCACCTATGCATGCATACTTGAAGTGCACTGATCAACAAATGGTGGATAAGGAGGATACTTGAGTATGTTTCAAGTGGGATTTGTTGTTATCAATGTTTCTTTTAGTTTTATTTCTAGTTATACAAATGCATAAATTCTTGCATGCTTTATGTGATAGTGATGTTGATTTATGTGTCACTGTGGGTACTGAAAAAAAAGGATAGAATAACTAATTGATGTTTTTCTTTTGAGATTGGAAAAGAACTTTTGGCTTCCATATTCTTCATATTTATTCTGTTTGAGGTTGAGAAAAATTTTGTTGCCTTTTTTATTATTACCTAAGAAGCTCATGGCATGTGATCACGATTGTTTATGTTGGGTGTATCATTGCAATGCCACTCAATCATAGGTGTACCTTGAGTAAGACTCATGGATATACATATTTGTTTTGTTGGAGATAGACGCCTGTGGAAGCACGCAAACATCACAACGAAGGAGAAGAAGCTTGGATCACAACACACAAAACTTAATGTATTGCTAGAGAATGTACAAAGATAAGTAGCCCATTAGGGCAATAGGTGTATATACAAGTGGGGGAAAAAAACCTCCTAAAGAGCGAAAAAAGTGGGGGGAAAAAAACCTCCTAAAGTGCCCCGTTGGTCCTAGTGTGTTCACACACATCACTACCTAAATATATCAACAAATCCCCCCCTGGGAGTGATGCGGTGAACAAGGAGCTGGCACTCATGTATAAGGAAGTGCCAAGCTATGTGGAAATCACTCCACAAAATGAACTAAGCCCAAAGCTTTGCGGAAAGCTTCAAACTTCTCCCTAGGCAGAGCCTTCGTGAAAAGGTCTACAATGTTCTCCTACATGGGCACATATGCCAAGTTGATCTCCCTAGTAGAGAACCTCTCACTCACATAGTGATAATACACCTCAATGTGCTTAGTGCCAGCATGGAACACAGGGTTCCTCGCAACTGCCAATGTGCTCTGACTGTTAGTAAAGATGGTGGTGGAAGAAGACTGACTAACACCCAAATCAGCCATAAGGCGTTTGAGCCACACACACTGAATAGTCACTGTGAAAGCTTCCCTATACTCACCCTCTCAACTAGAAGTGGCCACATTAGGCTGCTTCTTGCTCAACCAAGATATACATGAGCTACCGAGCATGAAGCAAAAGCCACTAGTGGACACACGAGTGTCATAGCAACCAACCCAATCAGAGTCAGAAAAAGCATGCAAATCTGGTGGTAGTGATCCCCCCATGGGATAAAACAACCCAAGTGGTCGAGTACCACTCAAGTAGCAAAAGATGCGTTTAACCACCTGCCAATGCTTAACTCGTGGGCAATGCATAAACCTGCTCATCTGTGAGACAACAAACTAAATATCTGGCCGAGTAATGTAAATCAAGCATCCAATAGCCTATTGATAGAGAATAGCATTAGATGCATCTCCAACATCACGAAGACTCAATCGTAAACCTGTCTCCATAGGAGTGGCAATAGGCTTACAGTCTTCAAGGCCAAAACACTGCAATAATGTGTCAATATATTTCGTTTGACACAAAGCCATTCCACCATCAACTTGCATAAATTGAATGCCCAAATAGTGATGCAAATGCCCCAAATGAGACATCTCAAACGAGGCATGCAATTCAGCCTTAAAATCAGCAATATGCTTCTCAATAGGACTAGTGGCAGCATGTCATCAACATAGACAACAATGATCAAAAGCACATCATTAGCACTCCTAACATATAAGGTTCTTTTAGTTGGATTGTTCTCAAAACCATGTGCAATCTGATAGGCATGTATCTTCTCATACCAAGCACGTGGTGCTTGCTTTAAACCATATAATGCCTTCTTTAACCTGCACACCTGGTTTTCATGCTCTTTCTGCACAAAGCCACGGGGCTGAAAAACATACACTTCTTCATGCAAGTCACCATTCAGAAATGTTTTTTTAATGTTCAACTGATGTACATTCCAACCATGATGAGCGACAAGTGCACAGATTCTACGAACAATAGTCATTTGGAAAGTAGGTGCAAAGGTATCATCAAAATCAATGCCTCTTTCCTATGCATAACCCTTTGCAACAAGTTTAGCCTTATACCTGTCAATTGTACCATCAGGTTTACACTTCAACTTGTATACCCACTTAGTCCCAATAATTTCCAAAAGAAGGTGTCTACATAGGACTACAGACATCACTATGTACAAGCTGCAATTTCTGAGTAGCCCGATCTGAACCAGCTTTTGGAAATGAGGAATACTGCATTTTGCCCAAAATATAGCCTTCACAAACATGTTTTCCAGGTGCCTCAAGTTTGGGCAAAGAGGACACCATTTTAGATTTCTGTAGGCGTAGCAAACTAGCAAAATTCAGATGACCAAAGCATGCATGCCAAAGCTTTGCATCTCACATAGCCTGAGAATCATGTACTGCACATGCCAAATCATTCACAGATCTTCCATAATCTGTGAGCTTATACAACCCATGACATAAAATGCCAGAAGCAATAATCACATTGCCATTTGACAAATCATGAACTGTACACCTATCATCAACAAATTTCACAACCAAGCCAATCTTGGCTAATGCAGAAACTCATAACAGGTTCTTCTTGATCCCTAGCACAAATAAAGCATTTGACAAAGTGAAAGAACTACCATCAGTAGTAGTCAAAATGATCTTACCAACTCCCATAACAGGATAAGAGGAGTTGTTGGTGCATGTAACAATATTCCTTGTAGGGGCACGCCTGAGTGAAGAGAAGAAACTGTGTTGCGAGGTAAAATGTTTGGTCATCCCACTATCAAAGTACCAAACATCTGAGTCTACTGCAGACATGCACTGCTCATGAGAAGATGGATCAAAACTGCAGACAGTAGTAGTAAATGCACATTCTTCTTCCTGCACAAGATTAGAAGACTCTGTTTTTGGAGTAGAGGCCTATGTAACAACCATTCCTACCTCTTTTTTCTTTGCCTCTTTTGCAGCCAGTTTGGGACAGTTCTTTATGATATGATCATTTCCTTTATAATACTTGCAAAATAATTTCTGCTTTTCTGTTTTCTTTTCATCTTTGTCTTTCCTCTTCGATTGTGTAGAATTAGCAGATTTTTGCTTACTAGTTGAAGAGCTCCATTTTCCTTTGCCCTTCTGACTATCTAGGAAAGCTTGATCTGCAACTCACATAATGGACTTCTTCTGCCTGGATTGATCTTCCTGCAACATAATAGAGACTAACTCCTCAAATGACAAGGCATTTGGATTGCCTTTCATCATCAACTGAAGAGTAGAAGCAAAACTCTGATACGAATCAGGAAGACCATTCAGAACAGTCTAGAAAAATGAGCTATCTGGTATAACCTCATCAAGAGAAATCAACTGTTCCTTCAAGTTTTTTATCTTTGTAAACTGTCCATAGAATCACCTTCATTCATGTGCTCACTCTCGAACTGTTTTTGGAGGTAAGCAACACGAGCTTCATTCCTAGCTTGGTACAATGTGGTAAGTGTATTCCAAGCATCCTTAGCTATTCTGCAAGAGCGAATGTGAGGAATAATGGCACGTTTGATAGACAAAGCTATCAATGCATGTGCCTGAGCATCTTTGCCATCCCAATGAATCTGCTCTGTAGCAGGTGTAGCAGAAACCGCAGCACGAACAGGAATATGAAGAATATAATAATCTTTAACACCTTCTGGATTAGCTTGAGTACCTGCAGTTGTAATAGTTGCATGTGTGATAGGACGTTTTTTGACACCCTCCACAATGTTCCATAGTCCTTTTGCAACCAATACATGTTGCATCATATGAGCCCACAATGGGTAGTTGGTACCATCCAACTTATCCTCAATAGCCACATATGAAACATTCACTGCTTTCTGTTAGATATGCTCAATAATCCACCCTCATGTGACCACAAATGATCCATGGTGCTCTAAGTTGTAAGGCCCACATTATGAGGCGAAGCCATTATGAGAGCCCGGACATTTGTGGAACCCTAACTTCCAAGTTAGATGAGGTCTATGTGTGACCATTGATGGTTGTAGATGATCTTTGTGAGCCTAGCCATTAGGTTAGGTAGGGCATAAACTTCTAGGCCATTAGGTTTCCATTTAAGGTGAAAATAAAGGCCTTGTGGTGTCGCACGGTTTCCCCATAGAACCTTAATGGGGGGAGTGCAGAGGGGGGCTTGCCCCCTTTTGCGGGGTCCGGGGGACCTATCCCCCCGGCCCGTAGGGCCGAGACAATAGGACTTTTGGTCATGGAGATATTGTTTGATAATATATTTTACCGACTATTTTGTATCTCTCGACTACATTTATCTATACTGAACCGCCTTGTAAAAGCTATATAAGCACGACCCAGGTTGAGCTTTACATAGCATTGCACACTAGTAAGCCCTTCATCTAGAGTCTATCTAGATCGCCATCTAAGCTCCACATTGGGAGTGCACGGGTGGACAACACCATCATTGTAATTGCATTACGCTTGGCAATATGAGAATTTGAGTTCTCTATCTCTCAATCTGCATCTATCTTTGTCTGCGTTTTTCTCTCAACTCTGTCTACAGTTCTATTCCGCTGTGCTATTATTTTCTTACATGGTATCAGAGCTCAGGAGGCTCTAAGTGGTGCAGAAGCAGAAATGCAGAGGTTGCAGAGGTCTGAACAAAAAAAGAGAGAAGATGTCAAGCGATGCGTCATCATCTACGACTGGGGGCCAAGGTGGTTCATCAACAAGAGTAGGTGGTGCACAAGTAGGAGTAGAAATGATGCCGGCCATTCCAACATTGTGGATACGGCCACCAGCCTTCACAGAAGGTAAACTTGATGGTATGAACTACACCCTGTGGAAGTTCAAAATCACTTCTATTCTTGATTCGTATGAGTTTTTGGAGACTGTTCTTGGGACTGATCATGAGCCCCAAGAAAGACCTGATCCAAATAATCTTGGTTGAATGATTCCTCCTGATGCTGATCTTCTACATGCTTGGAAATGTAGAAATGCAGATGCACTTTGTGCTCTAGTTACAAGTACTTCTGATAGTGTTCTGACTCTCATTCAGCATACTACGAAGGCATGTGAAGCATGGAACATATTGAGAAATCAATATGAAACTCGTAATCAGACATGGATTCAGAACTTGGAGAATCATCTTGCAGTAGAACGGTTTGCTGATGGGGAGACTGTAGAGGTGTTTATCACTCGCATAAAGAATCTATGAGATCAAATGGCAGGAACAGGTGTTCAAAAGTCAAGTGAGGAGCTAGCTCGTCGCTATCTTCGAATCTATCCACCTAAGTTTGATGGTTTGGTAACTGCTCTTAACACTCAAATCAGACCTCAACCACTAACTTTTGAAGAATTTAGTGCCTTACTCATGGAGGAGGAGTTGCGGCTCAAGGCAAGGAGTGGTGGTAGCAAAGGAGATGCTACATTCACAACAAATGCCAAAGGAGGCAAAACAGATTCTTCAAAAGATGGAGACAAAAAGAAGAACGACAAAAAGAAGTTCAAAGGAGAATGTTTCCACTGCAAGAAGAAGGGACATAGAATCCAAGACTGTCGCATCAAAAAGGCAGAAGAGAAGAGCGGCTCTTCAAAAGGTGGCAAGGGCAAGGAGTCTACCAACACAGTAGAAACAAAGCTTGAGTTATTTGTTACGATAGAGAAGGTGTGCTCCTCGATTGAAGATTCAGGAACAAATGACTCATGGGTGTTGGACAGTGGTGCATCTTGTCACATGACGAGTAGAAAAGACCTTTACAGTTCCTTACAACCTCTAAAGGAACCCATCACAGTAAAGGTAGGGAACAATGCAAGATGTCCTGCAAAGGGCGAAGGTACAGTTTCTTTCATTAACTCTAATGGTGAGATCAGAGAGCTTTCAAGTGTGCTGTATGTTGCACAGATAAAAAGAAATCTACTTTCAGTAGATTCTTGAACTGATCAAGGTCATCAAGTATCTTTCAGTAAGACAGGAGCTAAGATTATGGATGGTAACAACAACATTGTTGGGACTGGCATAAGGAGGAACAACCTGTATGAGTTGTGTGCTCTTACAG
Source organism: Ceratopteris richardii (assembly GCA_020310875.1). NCBI lineage: Eukaryota > Viridiplantae > Streptophyta > Polypodiopsida > Polypodiales > Pteridaceae > Ceratopteris > Ceratopteris richardii. The sequence goes on along the minus strand of CM035438.1, from coordinate 69,828,337 downwards.
CCACTACAAACATGGGCACAAGTAAGCTATGGCATGAGAGATTCGGTCACATTGGATACCCTGTACTGAAGGAGATGCATCATAGAGGTATGGTTGCACACCTACCATCGATTGCAGAAATGAAGGAACCATGTGAAGCTTGCATGATGGGCAAGCAACAGAGGAAGACATTTCCACAAGAAAGCAAGAACAGGGCAAGCTATCCTCTAGAGTTGGTGCATGTTGACTTGTGCGGAAAAATGCCTACACAGGCCTTGGGCGGATCTTCCTACTTCATGTTACTTGTCGATGACTATAGTAGGAAGATGTGGGTGTACTTCCTTCGCGATATGGCTCAAGATTTTGGTAAGTTTAAAGAATGGCTTCAGCTTGTTGAAACTGAAACAGGGAAGAAGATGAAGAAATTCAGGACATACGGTGGTGGTGAGTTCACATCAAGAGAGTTTGAAGATTTTTGCAAGAGTAAGGGAATCAAGCATCAACTCACAGTGGCACATAGTCCTCAACAGAACAGTGTTGCAGAACGTCAGAATCGAGCCATCATGGAGATGGCAAGGTGCATGTTGAAAGGAAAGGGTTTGCCTAATCAGTTTTGGGCAGAGGCTGTCAACACTGCTGTCTACATCTTGAATCGAAGCTACACGAAGGCACTTGATGGAAAGACTCCACAAGAAGCCTACACTGGTAAAAAGCCTTCTGTTTCCCATTTCAAAGTATTTGGAAGTGAATGTTATGTACATGTTCCAGATAGGGAGAGAAACAAGCTTCAACCAAAAAGCATCAAATGTATCTATAAGAAGGCTTATAAGCTTTATGACCGTGAGGCTAAGAAGATCATGGCGAGTCGTGATGTGGTGTTTAAGGAGGAGCAACCACATGCAATGGAGGAGGAAAAGAGAGCTTCAACTTTATCATCAGGCGAAGGGGCAATCCACTATGAACCTGGCCCAAGAGCTATCCCTTCTACACAAGAGAAGGAAGCATCATCTTCAGATGACGAGTCTAAAAGTCACCAACCTGCCGACACCCAAGTGGAAAAGCCATTGCCACGTTGGGTGAGGCAGCTCTATGATTCTGCAAACCCCATCCCACAGTCACTAGAACAGGTTGCAGATGGACCGAGGCGATCACAGAGAATAGAGGAGCAGAGATGGGCAAGCACCCATATTGTAAACACAGCCTTGATGGCTGATCTCATTCAAGAAGAAGCAAAGGAACCAACCAATGTGGAAGAGGCACTCCATGATCCGAATTGGAGGGCTGCCATGCAAACAAGATACAACAATATCATAAAGAATGGAACTTGGGAGCTAGTGGATCGAACCCCTAAGCGTAAAGTCATTGGCACCAAGTGGGTTTGGAAGCTAAAGTACAAGGTTGATGGTACTCTAGAAAAATATAAAGCAAGACTTGTTGCATAGGGCTACTCACAAGTTGAAAGCATTGACTTTTGTGAATCATTTGCCCCGACTACAAGAATGACTACTATCCGAGTAGTACTAGCTGTGGCTGCACATAAGCGTTGGCCAGTCTATCACATGGATGTTAAACCAGCATTCCTGAATGGAGACCTCAAGGAGGAGGTATATGTGTCTTAGCCACCAGAGTTTGAGGCTCCCCATTCAGAGAACAAGGTATCTAAGCTGAAGAAGGCGTTATATGGGCTAAAACAAGCCCCTAGAGCATGGTACCAATGGATAGATAAGTATCTCTTGGATCTAGGGTTCAAAAGATGTGCTTCTGATGCTAACTTGTATGTTCTAAAGAAAGGAGGGAAGACAATTGTGCTTGTACTCTATGTAGATGACCTTGTGATTACAGGAAATGATGATGCTCTTCTTCAACAAACAAAAGATGCCTTGAGTTCAGAATTTGAAATGACAGACTTGGGCTTAATGCATTATTACTTAGGTCTTGAAGTTTGACAGGAACCAGGGAAGATTTTCATCTCTCAACAAAAGTATGCAAGGCAGATATTGAAGGCATTCAACATGGAGGATTGCAAGGAAATTTCTACACCTACGGAGGTCAACACAAAATTATCTATTGAAGATACCTCACCTCCAGTGGATATTGGAAGATACAGGAAATTCGTTGGAAGTCTCATCTACTTGTGCAATAGCAGACCAAACATCTCTTATGTTGTTGGAGTAGTAAGCAGGTTCTCTTATAAGCCTTGCCAAACTCATTGGAAGGCAAGCATGTGGATACTCAGGTATGTGAAAGGAACCACTGATTATGGTATTCTTTATGAAGAAGGATCATCTCTAGTCAGATATTGTGACTCAGATTGGGCAGGAGATATTGATACCAGAAAATCAGTTTTTGGATATTGTCTTTCTTTAGGATTAGGTATTTTCTCTTGGATCAGTAAGAAGCAACCGAATGTAGCATTATCTTCTACTGAAGCTGAGTACAAAGCTGCATGCGTTGCAGCATGTGAAGCAGTATGGTTGAGAAGGATCCTATGGCACATAGGAATACAAGGACAGGAGGCTACAGAGTTGAAGTGTGACAACCAAAGTTGCATGGCCATCGCCAAAAATCTTGTTTTCCATGCACGTACGAAGCACATAGAAATCCAGTATCACTATGTGTGTGAGTTGATTGAGGATGGGGTCGTGGAGATAACCTATTGCCCTACTGAAGAAAATGGAGCAGACATAAAGGCTCTTGGGAGAGAGCAACTTCTTCGACACTTTCCAAAGCTTGGGAGTGGACCAAGGAGGTAGTTCACCATCGGGTGGACATTGAGGGGGGGTGTTAGATATGCTCAATAGTCCACCCTCATGTGACCACAAATGATCCATGGTGCTCTAAGTTGTAAGGCCCCCATTATGAGGAGAAGCCATTATGAGAGCCCGGACATTTGTGGAACCCTAACTTCCAAGTTAGATGAGGTCTATGTGTGACCATTGATGGTTGTAGATGATCTTTGTGAGCCTAGCCGTTAGGTTAGGTAGGGCATTAAACTTCCAGGCCATTAGGTTTCCATTTAAGGTGAAAATAAAGGCCCTGTGGTGTCGTGCGGTTTCCCCATAGAACCTTAATGGGGGGAGTGCAGAGGGGGGCTTGCCCCCTTCTGCGAGGTCCGGAGGGCCTATCCCCCTAGCCCGTAGGGCCGAGACGATAGGACTTCTGGTCGTGGAGATATTGTCGGATAATATATTTTATCGACTATTTTGTATCTCTTGACTACGTTTAGCTATACTGAACCACCTTGTAAAAACTATATAAGCACGGCCCAGGTTGAGCTTTACATAGCATTGCACACTAGTAAGCCCTTCATTTAGAGTCTGTCTAGATCGCCATGTAAGCTCCACATTGGGAGTGCACGGGTGGACAACACCATCATTGTAATTGCATTACGCTTGGCAATCTGAGAATTTGAGTTCTCTATCTCTCAGTCTGCATCTATCTTTGTCTGCGTTTTTCTCTCAACTCTGTCTACAATTCTGTTCCAATGTGCTGTTATTTTCTTAGACTTTCAACCATGGCCAGTGACTAAAATACCTTCATGCAAAAAATTGATTGTATCTCAAAAAGTTTAACGGAACTGCCTAGACGATTTCTACTAAACTTGTAGCAGACTTCGAGATGCTTATACTGGTGAACCGAAATTTGTATATAACTTTGGCACAAAAAGATGAAATAGCCTGCACAAGCACTGTGATAGTGCGTTCAGAGGCTGAAACGAGCTCAGATCACGATTTCTGCACGATAGAGCGAAGCCGTTTTGATCTCTGAAACACCTTGAGTATGCTCACCAAATTTTGTGCGAATTTGAGACTGCAACCAGAGGAGTGCCGATGGCGCCCTAGATGAAGCGATGACCTACTCTAATACCAATTGTTGGAGATAGACGTCTGCAGAAGCACACAAACAACACAAGGAAGGAGAAGAAGCTTGGATCACAACACACAACACTGAATGTATTACTAGAGAATGTACAAAGATAAGTAGCCCATTAGAGCAATAGGAATATATACAAGCCGGGGGAAGAAAACCTCCTAAAGAGGGAAAAAAGTGCCCCGACGGTCCTAGTGTGTTCACACACATCACGACCTAAATATATCAACATGTATGTGTCTTGTGTGGTGACGCTATTTTGAGCATTTGGAATTAATTCTCCTTTTATGTGTTGACTCATGTTGTTAACCTTTGATTTGATTAAGATTCTTCATCTCTTTAGTTGATTTTCCCTCACTATTACTCGTAGTATACTCAATTTAAGAAGAAACATTTTTGAATGATCATAAGTAGGAAGATCATTTTCTTGCTACTTTGTAATCATATCTTCATGTTCTATCTATAAGCTAAGGTTTTTGTTCTATCCTAATGAATCAAAGGACATATATAACAATAGATATTGACATAATTCCTTAAGCTATTATAAAGTAAATGAGTGTTCATATAGCCAATGTTTCCCAGGGTGATTCTGTTTGTTAGTTCTTCGTCTCTATGCACTAGAAAGTTGACATCCATCATCATGTTTTAGAAACTATTTTGAGATGTACGATTTTATAGGTTCTAAGTGTAGAGAGTACATGTGTGGAAGTAAAATGAAAAGAAGAGTGTACTCACAAAATGAAAGAGTGTGATAGACTCAAAGTGACTAGACCAAGAAATGGATACACATGGATTAGAAATGAGTTTGCCAAGAGCATGGAGTAAGCTCTACAAGCTTCTAATCAAGTACAAAGTGGGGGAGAGGCCCTCCTTATATAGAGTTGGAGGCGGCTCTCCAAAGTGCATCATATGTGGGATAATTTCCCTTGAACAAGAATGAATACATTGGTAGAAGTAAAGGGCAAGGTACCCAAATACAATGAGATACAACTAAAATAATATGAAAATGCTGTGTCTCTCTTGGATACACAATGGGGATGCACTCATGAAGATATAAATGGAAATGAGGTAGAAGAACTCATGTCATCAACACCCTCTCTCCAACTCCATTTCGGAGAAGTTGAATGTTGCAGAGGTCCACCAAGCATCGAAGTAGAGCTATAAGTAAAGCCTTCATGAACTTGTTGGTTAGGTTCTCCTTAGAGGTACAATGCTATAGATAAATCTCTTGGGATACGAGCTTCTCATAGATGAAATGGTATTTGGGTTCAATGAATGGAATAGTAATGTCCCAAATTTGAGTTTACTTTGATTGAAGAAAAAAATGGTAGAATGATATGTGATGAAGCATGTAGTAATAGTTAAAATACCAAATGATTTATGAATACATGGACAAAAAAAAACCCTTTAATAGGTGCACATGATTCTATAAGTTAGTGTAGAGAGTATTAAAATAAATAGAATTGTAAGTTCCATGACATCATAGATGATGTCAAATGGCAAGCCTACATGACTACTGAAGCTCCGTATTGTTTGAGAAATTGAGGACCGCTTGCTACTCGAAAGGGGAGGGAATTCCCATGTATTCTAATCTCTCTCTCTCTTTCTCTCTCTTTCTATCTCTCTCTCTCTATAGAGAATTTGGCAACAAAAATCTCTCTATTCGTTAGAATCTTGAAAAGAAATGCATTGCAACGGATTCAACCGGTGCATAGTGTTACCCCTCCTCTCTTGCTCAAAGAGATAATCCACAGATGCTTTTGAGTTTCTCCTCTATGAAGAAAATTGTGCAAGACTTTATGGTCCAAGTCCATAGCGCCGAGGCTTCAAAATCTCCTTCAATTGAGAGTGTATGAATGCTGCTCCTCATTTGTGGTCTGTGTTTGAGAGAGCCATCAGGTGCTTGAAGGCAACTCAGAACAAAGAGAGTGCTACTGTCCCTCTCTCTTGCAAGGAAGTGCTCGTTCCCACTCTAGTTCCTATCCAGAAACTTTTCTCTTCATTGCAATGTGCTTTTGAGATCACAAAAGTTTTCTCTTTTCAATCTCTATTTGAAAGAGAGATTACTTCCTGACTGATTCTCTCTTTCCTAGAGACATATGATACTACTTGTGCAATAAGAAATAAGCTAGGAATTGTTCAATCCTCGACTACTACAAAGGCAAAAATGGATATAAAGGTGATTGGAGTTCATTCTCCAATGCATGTTTAGCCATTGATGTGGTTGCCTTGTGCCTTCTCTAGACGAGCACTGGTGAAGAAGTGATGAGTATTGGTGCAATGATGATGAGCATTGGTGCAGGGGCATATAGAGCCATATAGTGCTGATCTCTATGTCATTTGCATGTTATCATGATTGCTTGCTCTCTCTCTCTCTCTATCTCAAGACAGATGGAACACATTGTCTTCTTCACATGTTATTCTCATTGTCTTTGTTAGATAAAGGGAGAAAATGACTCATGTTGGCACTCTATCTTACATGCCTTGCATTTATGGCAATTAGTAATGAGCTAGAAAGCTAGTAGTGCAGCATTGTTCTTGTGGCTTCATGGAGATGGAGCATCCAATTGAGTAAAGCTTAGTTGATCTGGGAGGACCACAGAGAAGAATGTGTTCCAACAAAGATTTGTGCAACAGTTTTGGTATAGAGAAGCACTGCACTAAAAGCAGCATTAATTAGATCGAAAAAATCTCTTGCCTCTACCGAATTGTGATAGTCAACACTATGGAATGAATTGCATATACTATGCTTAATATATGGACCACAATTCAATAAAGAAAACCGATGCAAATCCCAGATGTGATCTTTTATGGTATGGAGAGAGACAAACTCTGTGCATCCACTAAAACTCCCATACAAGGGAATGAAAGTTTCAAAATCGTGTTTGTAATCACTTCAAAGAAGAGAACATCACTTATATGTCACAAAGATGAAATCAAAGAGTGTTGATAAACACTATATCAATATGAGATGCACTATCATTTTTGTACATTTACCACCATAAAGAGGGTAGGTAAATGCACAGAATGAGACTTGAAGAGCATGAAATTGATAGAAAAAGCTTTTTTCAATGAGGAGAAAGCAAAAACACCAGCACTCAAGCACCACCACCACAAAAATCTCCACAATCAACACCTAAATGACAACCAAAACTGACACCTAGTGCTCTGATACCATGTAGAGAGTGCACGCACGGAAGAAAAATGAAAAGAAGAGTGTACTCACAAAATGAAAGAGTGTGATAAACTCAAAGTGAGCAAACCAAAAAATGGCTAAACTCACATGGATTAGAAATGATCTTGCCAAGTGCGTGGAGTAAGCTCTATAAGCTTCTAACCAAGTACAAATTGGGGGAGAGGCCCTTCTTATATAGAGTTGGGGGTGGCTCTCCAACATACATCATATGTAGGATAATTCCACTTGAAGGAGAATTAATACATTGGTAGAAGAAAATGGCAAGGTACCCAAATACAATGAGAAACAACTAAAATAATGAAAATGGTGTGTCTTTGGGATAGAATATGGAGATAAACTCATGCAGATACAAATGGAAATGAGGTCGAGGAACTCATGTCATCAACACTAAGCATTAAAAAAAAATTGTTAATAGAATACCTAATGGTACTCATAAAAATTTGATGAGAATTAATGGAGCTATGTGGAATCAATCCACAAAAGAAAGTAAGCCCAAAGCTTTGCGGAAAGCTTCAAACTTCTCCCTAGGCAGAGCCTTTGTGAAAAGGTCTACAATGTTCTCCTGTGTGGGCACATATGCCAAGCAGATCTCCCTAGCAGAGAACCTCTCCCTAACATAATGATAATGCACCTCAATGTTCTTAGTGCGAGCATGGAACACAGGGTTCCTCTCAACTGTCAATGCGCTATGACTGTCAGTGAAGATGGTGGTGGCAGAAGACTGACCAACACCAAAATCAGCCATGTTTATTATGTGGATGATACAAACAATAGCCTTTACTTTTAGAATTGTACCCAACAAAAATACATTTTATTGCTTTATCATCCAATTTTCAGTGATGTTGTTCAGGCACTAATGCATATGCCAGATAACCAAAAACACAAAGATGAGCAAGAGATGGCTTGTGACCATGCCAAGCCTCATATGGAGTGATAGACTAGAGTGCTTTAGTGGGACACCTGTTAAGTACATATGCTGCACACATGAAAGCCTCAAGCCAGAAACTATGTGGTAAAGCCTGACTCTTGACCATACATCTCACCATCTCCATGAGTGACCTGTTCTTTCATTCAGCAACTCCATTTTGTTACGGTGTTTACAACATTGTACACTGATGTTTTATCCCGCGCTCAACCAATCACAAAGTAAAGATAGTTTCCAAAAGAAGGTGTCTGCATAGGACCACAAAAATCACTATGTACAAGCTGCAATTTCTGAGTAGCCCGAACTGAACCATCTTTTGGAAAGGAAGAACACTACATTTTTCCCAAAGTACAAGCTTCACAAACATGTTTTCAGGGTGCCTCAAGTTTGGGCAAAGAGGACACCATTTCAGATTTCTACAAGCATAACAAACTAGCAAAATTCAGATGATCAAAGCGTGCATGCCAAAGCTTTGCATCTGACATAGCCTAAGAATCATGTACTGCACATGCCAAAACATTTACAGATCTTTCATAGTCTATGATCTTATTCAACCCACGACATAAAATTCCAGAAGCAATAATGATGTCACCATTTGACAGATCATGAACTGTACATCTGTCATCAACAAATTTCACAACCAAGCCAATCTTGGCTAATGCAAAAACGATAACATATTTTTCTTGATCCCTGGCACAAACAAAGCATTTGACAAAGTGAAAGAAATACCATCAACAGTAGTCAAAATGATCTTACCAACTCCCATAATAGGATAGGAGGAGTTTTTGGCGCATATAATAGTATTCCATGTAGCGACAGGCTTGAGTGAAGAGAAGAAACTGCACTGCGAGGTAATATGTTTGTTCGCTCCACTATCAAAGTACCAAACATCTGAGTCTACTATAGACATGCACTGCTCATGAGAAGATGGGTCAAAACTACAAACGGTAGTAAATGCCCATTCTTCTTCTTGCATAAGATTAGCAGACTCTGTTTTTGGTGTAGAGGCCTCTACAACAACCATTCCAACCTCTTTCTTCTTTGCCTCTTTAGTAGCCAATTTTGGATAGCTCTTGATGACATGATCATTTGCTTTACAGTATTTGCAAAACAATTTTTGCTTTTCTGTTTCTTCTCATCTTTGTCTTCCTTCTTCAAATGTGTAGCATTTGTAGATTTTTGCTTACTAGTAGAAGAGCTCCATTTACCTTTGTCCTTCTGACTAGCAAGGAAAGCTTGATATGCAACACACATAATAGACCTGTTCTACCTAGACTAGTCTTCCTGCAACAAAAGAGAGACTAACTCCTCAAATGACAAGGCTTTTGGATTGCCTTTCATCATCAAATGAAGACTAAAAGCAAAACTCTGATATGATTCAGGAAGACCATTCAGAACATTCTACACAAGTGAGCTATCTGGTATAACTTCATTAGCAGAAATCAAATGTTCTTTTAAATCCTTGATCTTTGTGAGAAAACTATCCATAGAATCACCTTCATTCATGTGCTCACTCTCGAATTGTTTTCGGGGGTAAGCGACATGAGCCTCATTCCTAGCCTGGTATAATGTGGTACGTGTATCTTAAGCATCCTTAGTTGTCCTGCAAGAGTGAATGTGAGGAATAATAGCACGTTTGAGAGATAAAGCTATCAATACATGTGCATGAGCATCTCTTCCATCCCAACAAATTTGCTCTACAATAGGTGCAACGAAAACAACAACACGAACAAGAATATGCAGAATATCATCATCTTTGACACCATCTCCATCAACTCCAACACTGGTATTTACAGTACCTATATTTGCAGCTGTAACATGACGTCTGTCAACACCCTACATAATATTCCATGGTCCTTTTGTGACCAATACATGACACATCATATAAGCCCACAATGGGTAGTTGGTACCATCTAACTTATCCTCAACAACAAACATATGGAATACATCATTGCTTTTAGCCATGGTTGGTGACTAAAATACCTTGATGCAAAAAATTGATTGTATCTCAAAAAGTTAAACAGAATTACCCAAAAGAATTTTGCTAAACCTGTAGCAGACTTTGAGACGCTTATAATAGCAAACCAAAATTGGTATATACCTTTGGCACAAAAAGATGAAATAGCCTGCACAAGTGCTGCGATAATGCATTCGGAGGTCGAAACGAGCTCAGATCACGATTTTGGCACACACAACGAAGCTCTTTTGATCTCTGAAACAGCTTGACTATGCTTACCAAATTTCATGTGATTTTGAGACTGCAATCGAAGAGGTGTAGACAACGCCCTAGATGAAGAGACAACCTGCTCTGATACCAATTATTGGAGTTAGATGTCTGCAGAAGCACGCGAACAACACAAGGAAGAAGAAGAAGCTTGGAGCACAACACACAATACTGAATGTATTACCAATAGAATGTACAAAGATAAGTAGCCCATTAGGGCAATAGGCATATATACAAGCCGGGGGAAAAAAACCTCCTAAAGAGGGAAAAAAGTACCCCGGTGGTCCTAGAGTGTTCAGAGACATCACTACCTAAATATATCAATATTGCACTCTTCCCATACACCAAGTTAAATGGTGTGGCACCTAGTTTGATCTTTAAGACTTACCTATATGCCCAAATAGTTGTATGGTGGATCTTTTTGTCCCAATTCAATATTCCATTATTTACTAGTTTATTGAGAATAGTGCATAGCACTTGTTTTTGACCTCTCAATATGTCCATTTTCTTCTAGGTTTTAAGATGCTAATTTCTTGCCCCTATCGTTGTTGATTTCAATTAGCAACCCAAATCCAGTGAATATTTATTTAGAGATAAAATTTTCAATAGTTTGAGAACCACATTTAATACTATATCAAGCCTTTATTTGCTTAGTTAAGTAATATGTGTCCATTATGATGTGCTAGGCATGGGAGCTTTTTTCAAGGGAAGTCAATTTCTCACCAACACTCTTCCACATGTCATAGGTCTTAGTAGCATATAGTCTTTTTGGAATATATATTTTTCCCCTTATAAAATCTCACACCTATGATTTTTGCATTTGTGTTTAGTGTCACCTATCATAATCTTGGAAAGGGGATCATTTTATTGATTTTCTCAACAAATATTTCTCTTCATGTATGCATCGATGTAGAAAATTATATTTTCCTCTTTTAGATTAGATATGATCTTGTAAATCTTACTCGCTTCTTTTGATGCTTGTTTTTTATTTATTAAGATGTTTGCAAGATATATGCCTTCTCTTAAGTAATAAACAATAGAAACACTCCATTATGATGCTATTGTGAGATGATATATGTGGCATGTTCCAAAATTTGCTTGTGACCTAGTTATGGCATGAAAAGGGTCAAAAGAATCCATACATTTTCTTTATGTTTCAACCATCCCAATAATATTAACTAGACTTGTCATAATTAGATGGATTCTTGGGACAATACTTAAAAATTGGTTTCTTGCAACAATCAAAGTTATATCCTACCACAATTTTAGGAGCTATAAAATTTCATTGAGTGAAATTTCTCACAAAAGAACCTTTGTGTCAGAAAGTTTAAGAAAACCTTTTTGTTATCCTCTTAGTGAAGATTGCAAATGAACAAACATACACATAGAGAGGTGTCCGAAATACCCCCAATCGCAAAGCAAAAGTCTCTTTTAATAATTACTAAGTCATCCTCTCTCATATTCTACCTTCCCAATGTGGTATCAACAAGCACACAACCATGTGCGATTTCCCTCATAAGTTGTGTCTTGACCATGTGTGACATTTCCTTCTCCTTGAAAACATTTTCTTCCTCAAAAATGTATATGAAATGTTCATAATGGTAGAAGAAATTGTTTGGACTCCCCTGAACCCCATGTACTATGTACATGGCCATCTCTGTGTGTTGTGTCCCCATATCCTTCCCCTTAAGAATCCTCATATGAGATTATTTCAAAGGTGGGAAACTATATGTTTGATGACCACTATCAAATATATACACCTAACTTCCAAACTATCACTGCCATAACCTCTAACAACACAAGTCTGTGTGATGTTTCCTCTGTGGAGTAATAAAGTGAAGGATAAGTGATGAGTGCCAAGTTGAATAAACTTGATCGTACTGCAATGGAGATAATAAACCATAAAATCATGTGAAACATAGAACAAAGTCCCATTGAGAAATTGATTCTAAACCTTCTAGATTGAAGATGATAGACTTGCCCTCATGCCATTCTATGTCTTCCTAACCTTGAGTGTACTCACAAGTAATTGTTTTTAGCTAAAATACCTTGTGAACTATGCAAATGCATCATCTAGCTCACATAAGAATTCCTTGGTAGTAAAATGAAACCTCTACATTCCACTAACCAAGAAGTCCTTGGTTTCTTATCCATAAACTTTTGGACTAAGTTATATTAGAAGAGCATCAATGGCACTAGTTCAAAATCTATTATTTTTTCTCTTACCTTTAGTTTTCCATATGAATGTAAAAGCATTCCTTCTTGAGATTCAAATAATCCATAAATACCCATCCTCCTTATTGATGCTCAATCATCATTCTCATGAAGAAACACTAACAAAGAGTTGGTAACCCAAGAGGTCAGATTTATCCCTATCTCCTAAAATCCATCACTAGAAATAGACAACTACTTCTCTCTAGAGTCTTCATGTGAGACTCAATCTAACCACTAACTAATCGATCTCCCTATTGTCTTTGATAGGATAGTGCCACTCCTATCTAATCTAAAGAGTATATAAACTCTCTCCATCTCTTCTAATGAAGAAGGCTCTAACAGTGGAATCTATTCCACTTTCCCTTTCCCTTAAAAGAGACATACTAAAGTTCTTTGAAGTATTAGAAAAGCACTACATGCTTATATACATATAAAAGAATCCCTAAGGCATTAATATATGCCAAAAAATACAAAATTACATAACCAAGTGGAAATCTCATTCTTTTACCAACAACACATGATACATATAATGAATGTAATCACTTAAATGCTTGTTGGTCCATTCATCACCAAGCTTTGAAATCAAATTTGTCATATCTGATTGGCATTGTCACACTTGGAAAACCAAGAAAACAATCATAGCATTACAAAAAGCGCTTGAAAATCAAGACAAACTTCTTCAACCACCAAAAAAACTTGGTTTTCATGTTTTTGGAATTCTCGCTAGACTTGCAAAAACTTCAAAAACATGACCCTCCACTAGATCAATTAATAGGAGGTGGAATCATATCAATCGGATGCAAAATGATGAAGTTATGCATCCTTGAAGCATAGGTGGCAATGCAAATAGAATCTTTGGAGTCCGAAAAGTTTAATTCTTCATCTAATACAAATATTTTTGCATAAATTTGGATTAGTCCACTTGCTCTTTGAAAAGAGTTGTGACACGCCCCGAACAAACATCAAATGCAGAAGATATGGCCAAAAAGTGTCAACATGTATACACCTACCATCTTTGAAATTGGATGAATAAAACTGGTAGAAGGAGGCACTTTGAGGTGTCCAAAATCCCTTTCTATGTTCTTCTTCCTTCTCTATTGCACTCATTCATCGAACAAAAATGGGATTATCTTTGACATGCTTCTACAAACAAACATAGAGGTGTTTGAGCTACCCCCTAGCGGTCACACAAAAGTCTCTTTTAATATCTACTAAGCCATCCTCTATGCTATTCTACCTTTTGTATGTGGTATCACCCTATAGACATCCATGTGACATTCCTCTTATAGGTGGTCTTCCCACCATATGTGACACTTTATTACATTTGTGATAGGTTTCTATTGTCTCTGGAGCCTTGATTGCCTTGTGGGAAGTTTGGCACTTGCAAATATGAAGTTTGTGTATTCAATTTCACTTCATCCAACCCAATATTGGTCTTCATTATAGTATGGTGGACCATAAGAGTCATATGAGTTTTTTGTGGGTTCCTCATAGTAATACATTTCACCATAAGAGGTCTTATATGAGCTTCCATTTTCTTTCCAAGAATGTACATTAGGTATTGGGATATTATGTGACTCCTTGATTTCTTTGGTGTTCGTAAATTTTTTTGAGATTATATTTTGAGGCAATGTTTTTTTGTTAACTCAACATTGGCTAAGATTGTTTTTGGTCTTGTTGATAAATGGTTAGACTTTGTTACTATATTATGTTACTGAACACACTTAGAACCACATAGATACTTTTTTCCTTCCTTAGGATGCTTTTTCCCTCAACTTGCATATACACCCATAAACACACTTAGAACCACATAGATACTTTTTTCCTTCCTTAGGATGCTTTTTCCCTCAACTTGCATATACACCCATAAACCTGATTTCCTTCTTATCTTTGTATATTTGGCACTTAGTAACATATTGTTTGTTGTAATATCAAGATTCTTTCTCTTCCTCTTTCAACTTATGTCCATTCCCACTCTCCAAACTCCAAAAATCAATAGCATAGTAGTTCATCGCATCTAAAGATGCATCTTAATAACACATCTTCTCACTTTTTTGGATTAAAAAAAATTATGAACATTTTCAAGGAGATATATACAAAAAAATGAATGTTGAAGAGTATTTTGCATCTTCAATTTTTATTTGAGCTCATTTGGACCTCTAAATGCACTATTTCTACAATTGTACATGGAATTTCACCCTTTCATACCAGTTTTTGTTCAAGATTATGTTTGCCACTAAAAAATGCCATAAATCTATTATACTTATAGTGGAGAACCATAAGGAAGTTTTGTTCACTCTTCTTAAGAAACAATCAATTTCATAAACTAGGGAATAATCATTGGCCATGGTTGGGAAAAATTAGTTATTCTACATGTTGGTTGCTAAGTATAATTGTGGGTTTACATGATGCACTATGTATTTGTTGTGAAGGGATTGTAGAATGTTGTGAAGGGTGTCAAAATATGTCCTATTATAGCTACAAATTCTCAAAATATAATGAATAAAAGTGGTATTCAATGGTACATGTTCTAGTTAGTGTAGTCCTTATTTCCAATCCTCTTGCAACTCCTACTTTACTATGTCAAGAACATCACTAGTGCCCCTAGGTACTACATAGTTGATTTGATGGGATGGCACAAAGGTGCAAGGACATTCTTTGATTTATTTACCTATTAATCATGAAATTATCCCTCATATTTATGGATGAAAACCAATAACTATGCATGTTATGCTCTTATCACATTTTATAAGAAAGAAATGAAGTTTTTGTTACTTAGCTTCAAAAATTGTTGGAGAATGAACATATGAATAAATTCTATTCTATGGACAATTTACAAAGATAAAATATTTGAAGGAGAAATTTATTGATACTAACAAAAATTTTCCTAATATGAGTATTCTTAATGGGGTTCCTAATTTTTATAAGAGCTTTTCTTATTCTCCTTGATTCATGATGGAAGGTGTGTACCTAAGTACCAACTTAGGGACTTGTGGAGAAAGGGACTATACCTCGATTCCCCTCAAGTGCATATAGTGGGGATTCACGCTTTATTTATCAATCCGAGGAGCCGAGTGTATGAGGACATGCATTCAATTGATGATCAATGCAAATGAGCTTCCCAAAGAGTGTAGATAAGTTTGAGTCTATTCCAAACAAGCTTCAACTATCAGTTATGGTGTCGCGATACTTGGCCACCAACTTTAAATTGAGCTTTTCTCTTAGCTCCAAACTCCGAATATAGCGAATAGCATATTCATTTAAAGCTCTCGCGAAGATGCATCCAATGGAAGTCTCAATTCTGACACTTCTGCTTCAAGTTATGAGCAAAATACTGAGCCGCGGGAATGAACTTCCTACACTTAAGCACTTCCTACACTTCACTCACACCTTAACAATAGCAAACAAGCATTTTCATGGATAGACACCACTCCCTAACACTCTTTTCAAGCAACACACATGCACACAAGCTCTCTAAGAAGACGATACAGAGAGGAGAAGACACAAATTCGAAATTCTGTGCTCTTGATTCTCACAATGGCAAAAAGTCTTTACAAAGAGTCACAAATTGACTTATATACATGTGCCCTAAAAATGGTCCTTTCACACAAGAGACCGGCACTTTATTCACTAAAAGGTTAATTTCCTACTAATTTACATGGGTAAGCTACTAATCTCCACGGGTATGCATCTAGAGGACTCCTCTAGTGCATTTACATTGGAAAATATGTTACAAAATGGCTATGATACAAAAATAAAGTGTCCGAATCCAAAAAATTTTGGGGCCCAACTTTTTCTCTGCCTTGTGTTCTTCTTAGCTCTGCAACACTCTCCCCCTCTTTGTCTCTGTCATCCCTTGACAGGCTTTACTTCTTGTTTGTCACTTATTTTTCGCATGCATCTCTTGGTCAGTTTTGCCTACTTGTTAGACTGGCATTACATTTTAATGGCCCTATTCGTGATTCTTCTTTTACATGCTCTGGGCCTGATGCATTTGTTTTGCCTGTTCGTTTCTTTTCATCACTCACAACCAGTGAAGATGGACTACTTGAGATTTGTAGTCTAGCTCACCAATAACCTCTTCAAATCTGGGTTGTTGTGTTAAGTCAGGCTGCCACACACGCCACCAGTGGAAGGTATGAAGGTGTGGTTCTACAACCTTCGATCTAGACCTTCCGAAGATCAAGAGGTTGAAGCACCTTCTTGGGGTTCTGGAACCGCGAGATATCTTCTTGCACTTCTTCATGGATACTTCCTAGCCCTGGTCCGTCCTTCCTTCCTACGTGCTGTTCCTTGATGTGTGCCCCTGCGGGGCTCTGTGCAGAGATGGGTGTTACGTGCCCCTGTGGGGCTTCTTGTAGAGATATATCTTCAGATATAATCTTTTCAGTGAAGCTTCTTTTTTGGTCTTCTTCTTTTCTTCTTCTTGCTAGACTCTCCCTCAACACTGCCCCCTCCAAAACTCTGTCGTCCCCAACAGGCTTTGGAAGTCGGCGGGAGTATGTTCTGTAAACTTTTTGCTCCGTCTCATTAAGCAGATTAGCTTCACATATCATAAATTGCTTCCACTGTTCTACTTTCACACCATCATGTGGTGGCTGTCTGTGATCAGCGAAGAAGCTTAATTCATATGCCACTAATCTGGCATTCAAGTTGGACGACATCTTTAAGAAAATTTTTGAAATCAATTTCAAAAAATCCTGTGAAGAAAGCTTCTTCGAAGGTTTGCATATATGTACTTGGTAAAAACATTATACTAGAATAATATGCCATTATTGTGGGTCGATTAGGCATAATGGACAGATAAAAAATGAGGATATTTGTTCCTTGGTTAATACCAATGAGATTTAAAAATGTATAAGCCGCATGCTTGAACACCTTCAACACTGTAAGTATCATGCTGAGGATTTTATATTC
This sequence comes from Ceratopteris richardii, assembly GCA_020310875.1. Classification (NCBI taxonomy): domain Eukaryota; kingdom Viridiplantae; phylum Streptophyta; class Polypodiopsida; order Polypodiales; family Pteridaceae; genus Ceratopteris; species Ceratopteris richardii. The sequence continues at coordinate 69,811,012 of CM035438.1, read as the reverse complement.
ATCATCTTGATAGTTAGATCGGGTACTGTTGCATAACAATGTAGCCAAAATTCAATGGTTTTTACCATGTAATCCTCTGTTGGTAGATAATTATGAGGTGGGCTTGGAAGTAGCGGATAGTTCAGCCACTGTTTATTGATCACACGATTCTTTTGCATGTCCAAAAATTCTCTTGTTTCTCTACGACGTGGTGTTGGGCAAAATGAAGGATTTACCTGTAATAAATACGGTGTTGCTTGCCAGTGCACCCGCAAAGTAGGATTTTTCTCCAAAAAATTTCTTCTCCATACAGGTTGTGCAGCTTCAAATTCCTCTTGAGTGTAATTGAATGTATTATCCTTGAAGTACAGCTGCTCGTTTGGGTCTTTCTGTGTGATCTTCTTTATGTATTGACTTGTTTTCTATTTCAATAGTCCATACGGAATGTTGAAAGGCTTTGTTATTGTATCCAAGTCTTTGCTCTTTATTTTTGCTTCTTTCATTACTTTGATTACTTCATTTTCAAAAATCTCTATCAATCAGGACACCAATAGTGCCCGTTCCTTCTGACCTATTTCTGCAGTATATGGCATGGTATGATCATCACATGGTTCCGCCATCTGCTCTTTTATTGGAGAATTATAAATCGGGGGAGATAGAGGACGTACCTCTACCTCGTCAGTAGGATTCTCTTGTCTTGGCTCTACTGGTGTCCCGATGGATACTTTTTGTTCTGATTTAATTTCTAAGTGGGCAAGTCGTTTAGTCTTCTCTTTAACTTCTTGAAGAGCTTCCCTGAGAGTCTCTTTTGTAGCAAGTAACTCATTACCAATCTCTGCTATCTGATCTATATTTTCACTATAACTCACTGCAAGTTTTCCATTGGCAGTGTTCAGCTATTTCTTGAGCTCATTGGTTTCGTTAATGTACTTGCGTTCCCATTCGTCTATTCGGGTTTGCTCTTGTTTCAACAGATCTGCGTATTTCTCAATATGATCTCTTAGTTCCTTCTGGTCACTAGCTGAAGTATCTTGCTTTTCTATAGGTTGGTCGTACAATAATGCCTTCATCAGTTCTTTATTTCTGCTATGTAAGTTATCATTTTCCTCCATATACACTTTTAGTTGTGTTTCGATCAAATTGCTTCGAGCTTTCCTCCTCTCTTTGTCTGCTTCACTAGCTTCATGCTGTCTTTGTAAATTCGTCAATTGTGTCTGGAGCTGATGATGTTGTTTCATCAATGTGTTACATTGTTCTTTGACTGAGATTATCTTCGTTTCCTTGGCTGAAACCTCTTGTTGGGCCTGAACAAGCTGTGCGGACAGTTGCTCACTCATTACTTGAAATTGATTCTTTTTGCGCATAGCCTTGTCGTAATCTACATCCATTTCCATCATTTGTTGTTGTGTATCCATGGCTGTTTGTATCATTTGCTTAACAACAGGTTTCAATTGAGTAACATCAACATTTAACCATGTGGTAGGGATGCTAGGTTCTTTTCCCGTGGTAACATCTTTCCCCTATGCCACATGTAGCGTAGTATCATGGGGCTGCTGAATATGGAGTTGTATCCATGGCTCAGCCTCCCTGTGGTTAATCTTGCCTTGTGGCGTATCGTTAGGTACGACAATCACAATTTGTTCCTTATTTTGTGGGAAACTTTCTTCTTTGTCCATGTGTGTTTGTATTTCTTCTTTGACAGGTGGCACTGGATCTTTATGTGTGATTGGAGATTCCTTTATGCTTATCTTTGACTTTTCATTTAATTGAATGAGGTGGTGTTGTTCAGTGGGTTCTGCTTGGTTTTGTACCTGTGACAGTTGATTGTCAGGTGTAACCTCTACTTGGTTTATCTCAATCCATTCCTCATTGTTTGTTTCTGTTCTTATGTCCATGTCCAATGTGTCTTTCTCAGGGCTGGATTCCTCATTAGAGCTCGAATCTTGTAATCCCAGTTCTTTATACCTGGCAATTTGGTCTGGGGTATGTTCTTTATCCTTTTGTTTCTTTCCCTGGCTTGCCTGTCTGTATTGATGGCCTTGAACATTTAAGTTCAATTGCCCCTGCATATACAAATGCATTTCTTCTAGAGCTACGGAGAGGTCTCTTTTTGTGATTGGTTGCTGTGTCAAGGAATCTTTGGCAATGTATGGGTCCTCTTTGATTGTGGTGTCTCTTGAGCTTCTTCCTCTCTAATGCGTTTAGTCCCTCTCATGGGTTTCTTTGAACTGGTTCCCACTTCTTCGATGGAGATGACCATTTTCTTTCTCTTCGGAACCGTTGTAGACTTTGCATATTTTGCGATCTCTGTTGAAGTTGGCATCAAGCGTAAGCAATCCTTCATTTCAAGTGCATCATAAATGAGTAAGGTCAATGCCGAACTTCCATTCAAAAACTTTTTTTGACCCCACTTTTTCTTTGCTTCAAATAGGCGGTCCTGAATATAGGGAGTCATATTTACTTTATTTCCGACTTGCCTCATAGCATGTGAGAGTAATTGCACTACAATTTTCTGAGGTGCTGTATATCTATGCATACTAGGAAAGCAAAAATGTTGGTGTACCAATCGAACAAAGTCTTCAATATCGGTCCTATTGATTTCCAAAAAGGTTCTCTTTTTTGGGATCGTGACATTCATCTTTGACATTAGTGAGGCCATCTTGATTCCATCCAACAGCTCTGTTGATTAGCTCATGAGTGAATCTAATTGTTTTCCATGTACCAACTTTGTCAAGCACTCTTGCTTCCGGGACTGATGGCTTATCTGATGCAGATTGTAGTGTATTCATCACTTGTGTACATCTCTGAAAATCAGGCAGGTATATTGAAAGTCTTAGGAATGCATCATTTCTTGCTCGTGTCCAGACATCTGCCATGCGTGGTAATCCTTGTATGATAGTCTGAAAATCTTGTGACATGATAGGAAAGTAGTGATCCCTATCCATGATCTTAATGGTAGTCATAAAAAGAAGCTTGGACACTGGTTGATCATCAAGAAACCAATTCCTCTTGCCTTTGTAATCAATTCCAAGGGAAGAAGAAGGATCTCCTCCTCTTGCATAGCTTCAAAATTAGAGGATGCCATCTGCACTCAATACATACTAGTAATCAGTGGCAAGCTGGTATCAAGAATCATCCTTCACTTATCCTTCTTAAATTTGGAAACTCTCCGAGTGAATTGTGTCATCCTTCCCCGTGGGTGTGAGAAAGGTAATACCTGGAATTTTTCATACTTTTATATATATTTTTATGTTTGTGTCTGAAAGAAAACAGAAAAGTTAGTTCATAGCCGAAGCAATTATTAAATCATTAGTTATTTTCTTTTGGATTATTTTACAAGTGCTCTCCTATTTCCCAAGAGGGAAATGTGCTTCACTATCCTGAAGTAGAAGAAGAATGTGCCGAATGTTTGGCCTTGTAATGTGGCCCTATTATGCATACTTTGGATTCTTGTGACTCCAAATGTGTGCAACCCGAATGATTTGGTTGATGCATACAGATTGTCTTGCCTTTCGACATCCAAATCTGCTTTACTCCATTCGGGCCGACTATATTCCTAGCACTCCTGGTGAATGTAGTGCTTCTCATGTTGTACTTTCACTTCTGTTGATATATTTAGGTAGTGATGTGTTTGAACACACTAGGACCGCCGGGGCACTTTTTTCCCTCTTTAGGAGGTTTTTTTCCCCCGGCTTGTATATACGCCTATTGCCCTAATGGGCTACTTATCTTTGTACATTCTCTAGTAATACATTCAGTATTGTGTGTTTGTGCTCCAAGCTTCTTCTTCTTCCTTGTGCTGTTCATGTGCTTCCACAGACGTCTAACTCCAACAATTGGTATCAGAGCAGGTCGTCGCTTCATCTAGGGCGTCGTCGACACTCCTCTGTTTGCAGTCTCAGATTCGCATGAAATTTGGTGAGCATACTCAGGGTGTTCCAAAGATCAAAACAGTTTCGCTATGTGGTGCCGAAATCGCGATCTGAGCTCGTTTCGACCTCCGAACGCACTATTGCAGCGCTTGTGCAGGCTATTTCGTCCTTTTGTGCCAAAGATATATACCAGTTTCTGTTTGCCAGTATAAGCGTCTCGAAGTCTGCTACAAGTCTAGCGGAATTCGTCTGGGCAGTTTTGTTCAAGTTTTTGAGATACAGTCAATTTTCTGCATCAAGGTATTTTAGTCACTGGCCATGGCTGAAAGCAGTGATGTATTCCGTATGTTGGCTGTTGAGGATAAGTTGGATGGTACCAACTACCCGTTATGGGCTTATATGATGTGGCATGTATTGGTTGAAAAAGGATTGTGGAACATTGTGCAGGGTGTTGAAAGACGTCCTGCTACACCTCTGACTACAGGTACTGCAAATACAGGTGCTGGAGCTGATGAAGATGGTGTCGAAGATGATACTCCACAGATTCCTGTTTGTGCTGTTGTTTTTGCTGCACCTACTATAGAGCAGATTCTTTGGGATGGCAGAGATGCCCAGGCACATGCATTGATAGCTTTGTCTGTCAAACGTGCCATTATTCCTCATATTCGCTCTTGCAGAACAGCTAGGGATGCTTGGGATACACTTACCACATTGTACCAAGCTAGGAATGAGGCTCGTGTTGCTTACCTCCGAAAACAGTTGGAGAAAGAGCACATGAATGAAGGTGATTCTATGGACAGTTTCTTAACGAAGATCAAAGATTTGAAGGAACAGTTGATTTCTGCTGATGAGGTTATACCAGATAGCTCACTTGTGCAGACCATTCTGAATGGTCTTCCTGATTCATATCAGAGTTTTGCTTCTACTCTTCGGTTGATGATGATAGGCAATCCGAATGCCTTATCATTTGAGGAGTTAGTCTCTGTTCTGTTGCAGGAAGATCAGTCCAGGCAAAATAGGTTCATTATGCGTGTTGCAGATCAAGCTTTCGTGGCTAGTCAGAAGGGCAAAGGAAAATGGAGCTCTTCTACTAGTAAGCAGAAATCTGCAAATGCTGCACATTCGAAGAACCAGGATAAAGATGAGAAGAAATCAGAAAAGTAGAAATTGTTTTGCAAGTACTGTAAAGGGAATGATCATATCATAAAGAACTGTCCAAAACTGGCTGCAAAAGTGTCGTATACACCTCAACAGAATAGAGTTGTTGAACGAAAGAACAAGTCTCTCATGGAGATGGCGAGGTGTATGGTCAAGAGTCAAGCCTTACCTCATAGTTTTTGGCTTGAGGTTGTCATGTGTGCAGCATATGTACTGAACAGGTGTCCCACTAAAGCGCTGCAGTCTATCACTCCATATGAGGCTTGGCATGACCGCAAGCCATCTATTGCTCATGTGTGTGTTTTTGGTTGTTTGGCATATGCACTAGTGCCTGAACAACATCGTAGAAAATTGGATGATAAGGCAGTAAAATGTATTTTTGTTGGGTACAGTTCTGAAAGTAAAGGCTATCGTCTGTATCATCCACAGACTAAACACATTCTGGTTAGCCGTGATGTTGTCTTTGTGGAAAATGCTATTCAGCCATTGCTTTCATGTACTAAGGAGACATCTGTTAGCTCCAAAGACATGAATGATACTTTGATGCCTCTTTTTACAGGTGGACAGTCTAGTGCTGGTCCTAATGAGGCAACTTTTTAGCCTTTGCAGGTTTCATATGATGATGTAGATCATTCCATTTCTGATGCAGATTTACATGATGCACTTGTTGATGAGAGAGATGATATTGAACAGGCAAAAACTATGCCAAAATGGCTGGTGCAGACTTTGCATGACAGCAAATTAGATGCACCTTTGTCATATCGTACTCGTTCATGCTCTCAAAGTGCCTCCTTTGCATCAGATTGCTATGCTATGGCTGCGTCTAGTCTCTGTGATGAGAATGAGCCTGTTTCTTTTGATGAAGCACAGAATTCAGAAAATTGGATGGCTGCTATGCAATCTGAATATGATGCTATAATGAAGAATGGTACATGGTCTTTATGTGACTTGCCTCCTTGCAAGAAGGCTATTGGCACTAAGTGGGTATACAAGCTGAAGCGTAAATCTGATGGTACAGTTGATAGGTATAAGGCTAGGCTTGTTGCAAAGGGTTATGCGCAGGAAAGAGGCATTGATTTTGATGAGACCTTTGCACCTACATGCCGTATGACTACTGTTTGGAGCATTTGTGCACTTGCAGCCCATCATGGTTGGAATGTACATCAGTTGGACATTAAAACAACATTTCTGAATGGTGACTTGCATGAAGAAGTGTATGTTTTTCAGCCCCGTGGCTTTGTGCAGAAAGGGCATGAAAACCAGGTGTGCAGGTTAAAGAAGGCATTATATGGTTTAAAGCAAGCACCATGTGCTTGGTATGAGAAGATACATGCCTATCTGGTTGCACATTGTTTTGAGAACAGTCCAACTGAAAGCACCTTATATGTTAAGCGTGCTAATGATGTGCTTCTGATCATTGTTGTCTATGTTGACGACATGCTACTCACTGGTCCTATTGAGAAGCATATTGCTGATTTCAAGGTTGATTTGCATGCCTCATTTGAGATGTCTGATTTGGGGCATTTGCACCACTATTTGGGCATTCAGTTTATGCAAGTTGATGGTGGAATGGCTTTGTGTCAAACGAAATATATTGACACATTATTGCATCATTTTGGCCTTGAAGACTGTAAGCCTATTGCCACTCCTATGGAGACAGGTTTACGATTGAGTCTTCATGATGCTGGAGATGCATTTGATGTTGTTCTCTATCAGCAAGCTGTTGGATGCTTGATTTACTTATGCATTACTTGGCCAGATATTCAGTTTGCTGTCTCATAGATGAGCAGGTTTATGCATTGCCCAAGAGTCACGCATTGGAAGGCGGTTAAGCGCATCTTTCGCTACTTGAGTGGTACTCGGCTACTTGGGTTGTTTTATCCCAAGGGGGGATCACTACCGCCAGATTTGCATGCTTTTTCTGACTCAGATTGGGCTGGTTGCTATGACACTCGTGTGTCCACCAGTGGTTTTTGCTTCATGCTTGGTAGCTCATGTATATCTTGGTTGAGCAAGAAGCAGCCTACTGTGGCCACTTCTAGTTGTGAGGCTGAGTATAGGGCAGCTTTCACGGCACTGTTGAGTGTGTGTGGCTCAGACGCCTTATGGCTGATTTGGGTGTTGGTCAGTCTTTTGCCACCACTATCTTCACTGACAGTCAGAGCGCATTGGCAGTTGCGAGGAACCCTGTGTTCCATGCTCGCACTAAGCACATTGAGGTGCATTATCACTATGTCAGGGAGAGGTTCTCTGCTGGGGAGATTAGCTTGGCATATGTGCCCACACAGGATAACATTGCAGACCTTTTCACGAAGGCTCTGCCTAGGGAGAAGTTTGAAGCTTTCCACAAAGCTTTGGGCTTACTTCCTTTTGTGGAGTGATTTCCACATAGCTTGGCACTTCCTTATACATGAGTGCCAGCTCCTTGTTCACCACATCACTCCCAGGGGGGATTTGTTGATATATTTAGGTAGTGATGTGTGTGAACACACTAGGACTGCCGGGGCACTTTTTTTCCCTCTTTAGGAGGTTTTTTCCCCCCGGCTTGTATATACGCCTATTGCCCTAATGGGATACTTATCTTTGTACATTCTCTAGTACTACATTCAGTATTGTGTGTTTGTGCTCCAAGCTTCTTCTTCTTCCTTGTGCTGTTCGCGTGCTTCCGCAGACGTCAAACTCCAACAACTTCGTCTACCTTATGAATCTTTGAATGATTTTTGTTGCGTGGCGAGGTTCCTGCTCTGTCCTGTAGTTGTTTGTCTTTTGTTGTGTTGCCTTTGGATCGTACTGATTCTCCTTGTGTCTTGACTTGTCCTTTTTGATGATTATTACTTGGGCACATGACTTGGGAATCCATATCTACGTTCGGGCTATCTGTGTGGATATCACCTTCTTTGGAATCCATACTCTAGCAATCCTTTGTGGACCTGTGTGTCCCACACGAATTGTATTCTTGTTCTGTTGTTGTTTTTGATGTCGAGAGTAGTTCTGTTGTTGATGATATGCAATCATTTGATCTTTTGTGATCCAAGCCTGTCTAGTGTAAGGAATGGGGTATAATCTAATGTGTGAAGGTTTTTGATAGTCTTGCTGACTAGTCCCTCTTGTGCTTGGTTCCTCATTGAGGCTTTTATTGGAGAAGACACTAATCATGTGATTTACTAGATTAGAAGATTATGTGAAAGCGGGATTTGGTGCATTCTCACATGAAGTACTTAATGATGGGGTTTCCATAGTGTGGGAACATACATTCATTATCGTGCTTGTTTGAATGATCTCTCGGATCTATACATTTGATTTTGATCAATCGTTCATCTAACATATTGAACACCTCATGATGTCCTATCTTGACCGAGATGTATCCTAGGGCCAATTGAATAGTCATTTCATATTCATATATCTAATCTTGACCTAACACGAGCTCTTCTAATAAGTCTTGATCATGACAAACTACGAGTTTTTGTTCCATCGTGTTGTTTCTGAGATGTAGAGGTAAGGTAATCTTGCCTATACATTGAGTAATTTTTCCTCCTATTCCAATCAGTTGTGCCTTAGAGGGCCATAGTTCTTCCTTGAGTTTCTGGGTCAATGAAAATTTGATACAACTTAGGGCTGCTCCTGTGTCAATGAGAGCATCCACTAAGTGGTACTCTCCTTTTCCAGCACCCAAGTTCAAATATGGTTGCTTTATTTGTTGTTCTAGGTCTTCGGTGGCTCTAAAGTTAGCCATTGGGATGAGTTCCTCTCCTTGTCGATATCTCTCATCTCTCTCTCTCTCATCGACTCCTTTCGTTTCCGTGACTTTATCTCTTCTGTCAATGGCTCTAAATATTTTTTTACTCGACAACCACTGATATAGTTTGGTAATACTTCTCCATCTAGGGTTGCTAAATTGATGGCTCTGCTGGTAGATATACGATTGATGATCAATGGGCCATATCCTCTTTTTTGCAGTTTCTTAGCATGTTGCTTCAAAGTATAAACCAAAACTAAATCCCCTTCCTTTAGGTCTTTATCTTTAATATGAGCATCAAAATATGCCTTCTGTTGCCTTTTAGCAGCATAAATCCCTGCTACTGCTTGTAACCTCGTTTCGTGTAGCTTCTCTATTTGATCCAATTGAGCTGATAATTCATGTCCAGTCCACTCATAAGTTGTTGCCACTCTGAGAGTGGGTACTAAAAAATCAATTGGCAAGATGGCATTCTGTCCATACACCAAGTTAAAAGGAGTGGTTCCTATGGCTAGTTTGTAGGCTACTCGGAATGCCCATAAAGCATGATGTAATTGCTTATCCCAATTAGATCTACCATTGTTAACAATTTTAGTGAGGACTGTACATAAGATTTTGTTTGAACTTTCGGCCTGTCCATTGGCTTGTGGGTGATATGGGGCTGATTTCTTATGAATTACTAAGAATTCATTCAGTAGGGCTTCTATCACTTCATTCACAAAGTGTGTGCCTCTATCACTCACAATTTCTATTGGCAATCCAAATCTAGTGAATACGTTCTCAAAGAGAAACTTGGACGTAGTCCTCGTGTCATTTTTCTTGGTTGCTTTGGCTTCAACCCATTTGGTCAAATAGTCTGTAGCTACAATTATGTACTCGGCATGGGATACTTTAGCTGGTGGGCTAATAGGTCCTATGAAGTCTATTCCCCATTTAGTAAAGGCTCTGGCACTCATCATGGGTTTTAGCGGCATTTCATCTCTTCTAATTGGATATTTTGTTCGTTGGTAGGTATCACATCGTTGAACATATGTGGCTGCATCTTGATGTAGAGTTGGCCACCACATTCCTGCAAAGAGAATCATTTTTGTAGTTTTATCTGCCGAAAAATGTCCTCCTGCAGCTCCTGTATGTGCCATCTCTAGAACAGCAAGATACTCATCTTCATGAATGCACATTCATAAATGATTGTCTCTTCCTCGTTTAAAGAGCTGTTTTCCTATAAGAACATAGTCCTTGCTTTGTTCTGTGAGTGCGCGTTTCCTTGCTAGAGTAGCTCCTTCTGGGTACTCTTGGGTCTTCAAGAATTTCACCAGAGGCATACTCCATCTTGGTGCTACTGTGGAGTAGCATAGAGTAGAGTTCTCTTCAGGATTTCGTTCTTGACAAGTTGGGCAGACTGATACATAGTTATGTGTATCCCTCTACATGGTTGGCCAATATATGCCTAATCTCTTCAGTGTTTGCCATGTTCTGTTCGCATTTAAATGAGTTTTCCATTGATTTACATGTGCTTTTTGAAGCCACATTTCTTGTTCCTCTTCTTCCACGCATCTCATGAGTAATCCACTTGAGTCTTGGTGATATAAACTTCCAGCAATGATATGGAGGTTTTTAATCTTCCATAGGTTTTGGTTTCGGTTTGGTGTGATTCCATGTTAAGGTCCATGAGTGAGAATAGGGATCAACTTTTCTGCCCATTGGGGACATACTTCGAGATTAAAAAGGTAAGTATCAGGCAGATCATCCGGTACTCTTATGGGGGGTTCTCCATGTGTCATTCACGATAAGTGATCTTCTCTAATGTGCGTATTCCCTTTCTTGAATACTACTTCAAAATCAAATTCCATCAGCAATAGAAACCATCATACTAGTCGTCCCGTATTACAATGCTTATTGACTAAGTACAATAGAGCTTGATGATCGATGAAGAACTTGAATTTATTTGCCAAAAGGTAGTGTCGAAACTTCTTCATTGCGTACACCATCCATAAACCTTCTCTCTCAATCGTGGTATAATTGCGCTCCGCTTGATTCAATTGTCTACTGGCATAGGCTATAGGGTGGTCTAACTTCCTTGTATCCGCGGGTTGAGCTAAGATGCAACCAATGGCAAACTTGGAAGCATCCACATGAATGTGAAATGGTTTGTCCAATTAGGTACTCGAAGGATTGGTGTTGAACTCAATCGACTCTTTAATTCGTTAAAGGCCTTTTCACATTCTTCGGTCCAATTAAAATAAGACAATAATGCATAAAGAGGTCTAGCAATTATGGCATACATGTGTATAAATCTTCGGTAATATCCGCAGTGTCCCATAAATGCTTGCACTTCTTTAGCAGTCTTCGGTCTCGGCAAATCCAGAATCACTTTGATTTTGTCTTCATCCATTGAAATTCCATTTTTAAAGACAATGTGTCCTAATATCTTTCCTTGTCGAACCATGAAGATGCACTTTTCTGGATTGAGGCATACTCTATATTGTTGGCATTTGGCAAAAATCTTTCCTAGTTCAGGGATATGTTCTGATCGTATAGCTGAATAAGTGCATAAATCATCCACGTATACCTCCATGCTCTTTCTCAGGAACTCCTTGAATACATGACACATCAATCTTTGGAAAGTGGTTGGGGCATTGGTTAAATCAAAAGGCATAACCCTAAAGGCGTATACTTCCCATTCAGTTGCAAAGGCTATTTAATGATGGTCCTCAGGAGCAATGGCTACCTAATTATACCCTGAAAAGGCATCTGGAAAACTATAAACTTCCTTCCCTGCCACTCTTTCCAAAAGATGATCAGTGATGGGTAATGGGTAACTATCTCTTATGGTGGCAGCATTTATGTTTTTCAAATTAATGCATACCCTTAATTTTCCGTTCTTTTTTGGTACAACCACCAAAGGTGACACCCATTCTATGTGTTTGATCTCATAAATGAACCCAACATCTAACAACTTATCTATTTCTTCCTTAATTTTTAATGAGTACACATCGTTATATGTGTATGGTCTTTGTTTGGAAGGTTTGGCTTCTGATGTCATAGGGATTCTATGGGCACAAATAGAAGGGTCTACTCCTTTCAAATCCTTATATGTCCAAGCAAAGACATCCCTATTCTCTTATGAGTCTTATTAACTCTTGTTCTTCCTCCAGTGAGACATCTTGTCCTATAAAAGTACATCGCTCGTCTCCTTCCTCCAAATTTACTACTATTTTCTTGGTCTATTCTTTGTTGTCATATGCTATTCTTGGTTGTGCTTCTCGTTTTGGCACTTGGATAGCAATTTTCCTCTCTTCTACTTCATATTTTTTGAAGTGGGCAGACACTTCAAATTGGTCTTGAAGCTTGTTTTCTCCATCATCTTTTTCTTTATCTAATCCAAGCTCTTCTTCCTGTGTCATTTCTTGGTTTATTTCATTAGCTATGACACTTACTCTTTGATTTCCACTTCTGGTCTCCATTTGTTCATGCTCCATTTCAATGCTCTCATAATCCTCCTTCCATTCTTTTTCAATTACTTCTCCTTCTTCAGCCTCTTGAAGGACCACCACATATAGGCTTACGTCATATCCTTCCTTGTCAATGCATTCATTCATGGTTATCACTTCTTCGTTTACACACACATCAAGAGGGGCTAATATCTCCATCCAACCATGAGGTTCAAATTCTTCATCTAGGAATATTTGAGGCATGTAAGCTGGATCTTGTACAGACCTAGCAACTCCTTGCCTTTGCAGCCATCCTCTCTTCTTTTCCTCTTCCTTATTTGCGGTGTGGCATATCCATAGATGAGTGTCTTCGTTCATCCAAGATTGGTCACTTGAACCTATACTATGAATCGTCTGCTCCTCCTTATGAATCAGATTCCATTGCAAGGGGGGAACATCTTGATACGTGTATGTGTGGAGATTTATTCTGGTCGTGGTTCCTTCATGTTGTAAGTATACCGCATCTTTTCCTCAATCTTGCACTACCTTCAACTTCCTCATGAAAGGTCTTCCAAGTATCATCTCATAATTGCTAGCCCTTTCAAATTGACAGATCGCTAAGGTGTGCTCGAATTCAACTCCGCAGGTGGTGAAAGTTACTCTTTCCAATAATCCCAAGGGTCGTTCAGTGTGTCCATCTGCCATTTGTATCTTCATGCGTGTTGGTCTTAAAGCTGGTTTTCCCCATTTCTCCCATATTTCTTTAGTCGCGATTCCTACTCCAACTCCAGAATCTAAGATAGCTTTAGTGGTATAACCTCTATAAGTAATTGGAAGGCATGTGTTTCCTTCATCTCCCTTGCTGAAATCTCCAACCTTATCAACTGGGATTTTGACTGTGATCACTTCATCAGGCATCTCCTTGTCTTCTGACTTGGTCTCCAATTGACTGGTTATCTTCTCCTTAAAATGTGGCTTTATCTTCAAAAGTTCTTCCAATGTCAGAGTACAAGGGATTTTTACCTTTCTAAGATGTTGTATGATGTCCGATGTTTGGATTGATGGATTCTGCTCCTTTTTTCTTATTGAGGGAATGCAGTATAATTAAGATTGATGTTCGTATTCCCTTGTGTAATTTGGCAAAGCCTTCACACTGTCATTCTCCTTGTCGCTCTTGTCAAATTGTAATAATCCTTCTTGTATCGCGACATTTCCCTCCCTCTCTCTTTCTCTCTCTCTCTTCTCTCTCTCTTTTTCCCCACCACCCCGCGGCCCCCACCATCACCTCAACCCCCTCCCCACCGTCCCCTCTTCTTCTCCCCCACCACCCCTGCGGCCCTCACCATCACCCCGACCCCCTCCAACCTTCTTCCCCCACCACCCCCCGTGGCCCCCACCATCACCTTGACCCCCTCCAACTCCACTGTCCCCTCCTCTTTCCCCCCACCACCCTGGCGGCCCCCACCATCACCTCGACCCCCTCTAACTCCACCAGCCCTCCTCTTTTCCACCACCACCCCACAAGCCCTCCACCACTCACCCCACGGCCCTCCAACACACCACCACCCCACAGCCCTCCACCACTCCACACCACCACCCCACAGCCCTCCACCACTCCACACCACCACCACCCCTCAGCCCTCCACCACTCCACACCACCACCACCCCTCCACCACACCACCACCACACCACCCCTCCATCACACCACCACCCCTCAGCCCTCCACCACTCCACACCACCCCACATCCCTCCACCACACCACCACCACCCCTCAGCCCTCCACCACTCCACAGCACCCCACAGCCCTCCACCACACCACCACCCCACAGCCCTCCACCACTCCACACCACCACCACCCCTCCACCACACCACCACCACCCCTCAACCCTCCACCACTCCACACCACCCCTCAGCCCTCCACCACACCACCACCCCACAACCCTCCACCACTCCACACCACCACCACCCCTCCACAACACCACCACCACCCCACCACCACACCACTACCACCCCTCAGCCCTCCACAACTCCACACCACCCCACATCCCTCCACCACTCCACACCACCACCACCCCTCCACCACACCACCACCACCCCTCAGCCCTCCACCACTCCACCACCACCCCTCAGCCCTCAACCACTCCACACCACCCCACAGCCCTCCTCCACACCACCACCACCCCTCAGCCCTCCACCACTCCACACCACCCCACAACCCTCCACCACACCACCACCACCCCACATCCCTCCACCACTCCACACCACCACCCCTCCACCACACCACCACCACCCCTCCACCACACCACCACCACCCCTCACCCCTCCACCACTCCACACCACCCCACAGCCCTCCACCACACCACCACCACCCCTCCACCACACCACCACCTCACCACCCCTCCACCACACCACCACCCCTCAGCCCTCCACCACTCCACACCACCCCACAGCCCTCCACCACACCACCACCCCTCAGCCCTCCACCACTCCACACCACCCCACACCCCTCCACCACACCACCACCCCACAGCCCTCCACCACTCCACACCACCACCAACCCTCCACCACACCACCACCACCCCTCAACCCTCCACCACTCCACACCACCCCTCAGCCCTCCACCACACCACCACCCCACAACCCTCCACCACTCCACACCACCACCACCCCTCCACCACACCACCACCACCCCACCACCCCTCAGCCCTCCACCACTCCACACCACCCCACAGCCCTCCACCACTCCACACCACCACCACCCCTCCACCACACCACCACCACCCCTCACCCCTCAGCCCTCCACCACTCCACCACCACCCCACAACCCTCCTCCACACCACCACCACCCCTCCACCACACCACCACCACCCCTCAACCCTCCACCACTCCACACCACCCCTCTGCCCTCCACCACACCACCACCCCACAGCCCTCCACCACTCCACACCACCACCCCTCCACCACACCACCACCAACCCACCACCACACCACCACTACCCCTCAGCCCTCCACCACTCCACACCACCCCTCAGCCCTCCACCACTGCACACCACCACCACCCCTCCACCACACCACCACTCCTCAGCCCTCCACCACACCACCACCACCCCACAGCCCTCCACCACTTCACACCACCACCACCCCTCCACCACACCACCACCACCCCACAACCCTCCACCACTCCACACCACCACCCCTCAGCCCTCCACCACCACCCCTCAGCCGTCCACCACTCCACACCACCACCACCACCACTCCACACCACCCCACAAACCCCCCATGCCCCCACAACCCTCCACAAACCCCCACGTGTCAATTATCGTATGAAAAAAAAAGGGCTCGCAAATCAACTTCTCAAAAGGGATTCAAAAGGTCTTCTGACGCGTGCACTTTGGAGGAATCGAACTCAAATCTATGCCATGAGTGGGGGATGGACTATCCAAGGCGCCCGTCGATTTTTCTAATGATGAGACAAAATATACTAGATAAAGTTCTGATCAGTTTTGGATGGACAAGTTGGAGAATCATTTCTTATCCAAACCCTATAGTATTATATATCGTTGGAAAGCTCTCGATGAGTACTTTCCAATAGTGCAATAATAACTTTGAGATCTTGGATCAATTTTTGACCACACCCCAAAAACCCTCACAACTCCCCACAAATCACCCCCTATTCCCACCCAACCCACAAACTCCACAAACCCCACAAACCCCACACAACTCCACACAACTCCACACCCCTCCACAACCCTCTAAAAACCCCATAATCACTCTCAAATCCCCACAATTCACCTCCCACATTGCCCACTCAATATGAAGGATCAAAAGCTACTACAAAAATTAGGTGAAGGATGTGCTTCTCATGGACATTCAAATATCACGGGCGGCACAAAATGAGGATCTCAGTTTGCATTCAAAAGTGACAGTAAAGGTGTAAGAGATAAAAGTAAAAGTGGAGAAATGAGTGTTGCCGCCAACCATTCATGACGACTGCCTATTTTTGAGGATCCAATTCAAATCAAGTGGAATATTTGATCTACCCCTCCAATCTTGGGTAATCAACCGGTGCATGATCAGTGGAAGTGAGGAATCGGCAAGGCCCTCTTTGCCTATTGGAGCCTATAAAAGCAATGGATTTGTGTTCATTTGGGCCATATTGAGATACACACATTTTACATATGTACGTACAGAGGTCCTCTCTTTGCACTTTGTGGCTTCAAGCCTACTGTAGGAAGTCACTCTGTGGTGAGGATACAGAGCGTGGGCTTCCCAGTGAGGGCTAATAGCACTATAGTGTGAAGAGAGTGGCTTGGTTTTGTCATTCAGTGTGAGTCATTGGTATTTCGTGCTCTTCCCCTTAGAGCAAGTCTTCATACTTTGTATTCATCAGTGCTAGTCTACATCTAGTTGTGTCCATTGTACGGATTGGATGAATCCCTTGTATTGATGTTGTCTAGTTCTGGAGTGGCATGTTAGCCCAGAGCATAAACTTTTGAGCATCTCTTTGGCCTATGTTGTAATCATCCGATTCGAACTAAGGAGTGGGTGGTTTTCCATTATTGTCATTTTGACATTAATATTTTCTTGAGTATTCATAACTCTGTGCAATCATTGATCTCTGCCTGCTCATAGAAGTGTTAAAGGGTATATTTCCCTAAGGAGAACCTCCCTTGAGTAGGTGAAGTACTGGAGTGCTTGCTGCTTGTTCCTGTTAAAAGTAGATACCCCAGTACCTCCTCTACAATTTGGCACGCCCGGTGGGACACTTGCATTCTATGAGAGGCCCTGAGGATAGTAAATAGTCCTCCTTTTCAATATTTTCTCCCTATTGCATTTGCAAGTAGGTACATGACCCATACGCGAGCAGATAAGGAGCCTCTTCGTATACAAAGGAGCCTTAAGAAGTCAGCTATATCTTCAACTAGTGAACCTGCCTCCCCTCTACCCTCTTTGAATTTATCTATTGATTTCGGTGCGACACCACTATCAACGGAGAAGCATAGGAGAACATTAGACTTCTCCTCAGATACATCAGAAGAAACACCAGTGCAAATGGAGGATCTCTCTCATTTACTCTCTAGACTCAATATTAAGTTCCCTACCTTCAAGGGACAAGCTTATGAGGATGCTGATGATCATGTGAGGAGGTTCATCTCCTTATGCCGTGGACGAGGTCTGCAGAATAGAGAGGATGCAATGCTGGTACTCTTCCCATCCACATTGGAAGGCCTTGCTGACAAATGGTACAGTCAATATGCAGATGGTCATTTTGCTACATGGGAGGCTCTGAAGACGGCATTCTCACAGACATTTCGACCTAGTGACTCCTCGAAAAGAGCTCTAGACCAACTCGAGAATCTAAGGCTAAGATCAGGTGAATCCTTTCATGAACTTCACACTAGAATAAAAGCACTTGTTGCACGTCTGCCACATGCTCCAGGTGACTTCTTGGTTAAAAAATGGATAGAAAAAGCTCTGCCCAGGTCATCTCAGCAGAAGCTACGTGAGTCTCTTAGATTGGATGCAACCCTCAATGATTTTGTTGCAGCAGCATCACGCATTGAAGAAGCAAGGCAACATTTTGAAGGGGATACACAATCGAATTATGCTGCAAAACTAGACCCTATTGGGCAACTGAGGAAGGAACTGGAGGCATTGAGAATGCAACAAAATCAACAAGAAGAGAAGGTCTTGCCACCACTCGAAGCTTTCCATTGTTCCACTCTTTGCTCTTACCTTGTGCATGTGTGTGTGTATGTGTGTGCATGCTTGTGTGCTTTCACTCACGCACTTGTGCCATCGCTTGCTCATAGTCTTCATACTAGTCCTCACGTCTCCGCGGATTGACATTTATGAGGTGAAGCTCCTCACGTTGGTACTCACCATTGTGCTAGAGTGACACAAAATGCAAAAAATTTTTGAATTTGGACTCCAAAAAATCCAAGTATCGTGTTTCTCCCGCGGTTGAGGTATCGCGATACCTGACAAGTATCGTGATCTCTTGTGGTTGAGTATCGCGATACTTCACAAGTATCGAGTATCGTGAGATCCCTGATCGCGATACTTACCAAGTATCGTGTATCGAGTATCGCGTTTGCTCAAGTATCGTGTATCGGGGTTGCCCGATCGAGATACTTCATCAGGTATCGTGTATCGTTTTTGGGCAGATATCGTGTATCGTCTCGTCCAAGTATCGGGTATCGTTTGATCCTGGTCACGATACCTGCCGAATATCGTGTATCGTGTTCCTCAAGTATCGAGTATCGTTTTCTGTGAAGTATCGTGTATCGTCTGGTTCAAAGATCGAGTATCGTGTACATCAAGTATTGCGATATTTCCCAAATATCATGTATCACGACATCCTAAATATCGTGTATCGCGGTTTTTCCAAGTATCGTGTATCGTGGAGTTTGCTCGCGATACTCGTTGAAGATCGTGTATCGCCTACTTCAAGTATCGTGTATCGAGTTCCTCAAGTATCAAGTATCGTGTCCTACAAATATCGTGTATCGTCTGCTTCCAAGCATCGTGAGACTTGATTAGTATCGTGTATCGCCTGTTTTGAAGCATTTCTTGAGAGGCCCTGTTTCCCTGTTTTAACCCCCAGAACCCTGAATTGGCATAACTTTCTCATACGAAATCCATTCGGAGTGATCTTGGGTTTGTTGGAAAGCTCGTGAGGATTATTAGATAGGGTATTTTTAAGTTGACCCTCAGGTTGGACTAGGAAGCAAGGGGTTACACAAGATTTTTAGCAATCCAAAGAACAATTGTGGACTTGGAGACAAGGCTTATGAACCTAAGATCAAGTAGACACTTAGGAAGAGATAGATAAAGAAGCAAATCACTTGAAACTAAGGTCAACTGCACAACCAAGTCAGGGACTCACAACTCAGGGGTTAACACTACGTGCCGAGTTCATAGACAAGTGAGTCAAAAATGTCACTTAATTGGGAGGGACTCTTGGCTTTTGAAGACATGCATAGTTCCATACCTAGGGAAGGCCTTATGTCCACAATGGAAGGGGAATATAGGATGTCTCTTCAATATGTATCCACTAACATGCAAGGAATACCCATCTACCTTGATGGTCTATACAGGTCAGTAGCCAGAATGAGAAACTCTACTGAATTAGAAATAGTTCCAAGACCAGCTGTCAAGTACGAAGACGGAATCTACATGGACAAGATGGGCCAGATCTATGTAGTAACTGAAAACCCAGACCAGATTAATGAAAGAGGAGAGTTAGCTCGAGATCAGACAACTACCTCACAAAACCCAATTGAGACCCAGCAAAGAACAGAAAATGTGATGTTAGGACAAACGAGCCAAGGTAGTATACCCATTAGACCACATGAACAATTCAACATGCCAAGAATCAACCCCCACGGCCACTCTAGCCAGAGAATGGGAAATTTGAATAGACCTACCTTTAGGACAGAACCGCCCCAAGGTGTCCCCATCATAATGCAATCCCTAGAGCCAGGTAAAAGAGTGAGACCAATCCAATTGGCCAAATGTATGAGAAATCGTTACGATGGCACAGGAGAACCCTATGACCACATTGCAGAATTCAAGCAGGTGTTGCGAGCGGAGCAAGTGGATGACTTTTTCATGCAATATGAATCCTTTGGGCTAACCCTCACAGGAATAGCCTTGTCCTGGTTTCAATCCTTGGATCCAAGTTGCTTTGAACATATTGAACAATTCTTCCAAGAACTTGTTTGGGAATTCACTAAGCGAGGGATCAAGCACAATTCGTCATCCTTACTACATAGTTTCAAACAAGCTCCTAATGAGACAGTAAAAAATGAAGCACGAAGATTTAAGCAATACGTAGCCCGATGCCCTGTGTCAGAGAGACCTTCTCAGCAAAAAATGATATCTTTATTTTTAGAAGGTCTAACCAACGGAACATTGAGAATGTTAGTATACATAAAACGGCTACAAACTCTGAGTGAGTGTCTTCAGGAGTGCATAGATTTGAAAGACAACCTTGCTGATGATCTCAAAATCACACAAGATCCTACGAGACGAGAGGATACAAGGAGCAATGAAACTTCAAGTTCGAGTTATGTGGAGGAAGTGACAAAGTTAGTGGCTAACAAATTAGGGGTACAAGGACAAGGGAACTACCAAAACTCCTCCTTGAGAGTGCCAATGTTAGGAAGTTGCACACTTTGCGGTGGGGATCATCCATCTCATGTCTGCAACCGAGAAGCATTAGGATTATCACAACCTTACCCGTACGATAGACGACCAACTCAAGCGCCTAACATGTACTCTTATAGTGAGCCGAAGTACCCCAACTACAACACTGAAAACTATCTAATGAATAGACAGCCACGACCATTTGTACCACCCCACTATAGACCATATGGGTACCCTCCTACAGAACAAGGAAGAGAAGTTCCTAGGTATAGCCCATGTCCAGAACCACGAGGAGCAACTAGAACATATGAACATGAAGGATATGGCCAACCTCAACCTATGCCAAGACAACAACCACCCCACACACTAGCTCCGACACAAGGGCAGAACATCACGATACAAGTTGTTTGTCTTGAGTGTGGCAAAGAACAGCTCCTGAGAGTCCCGGACATCCCGCTAGTGCACCAAAGGTTACACCCATTAATGTAGTAGGCCTAGCAAAGGATTCAAGTTCCAGTAGTGATAATGTGGCTCCTATACACGCAGTTACTAGGGCACAAGCCTTACAACAAACTAAACCAGCTGAGCAATCAGAGCCAAGTGAAGCAGGAGAGCCTAGTAAGAGAAGAACAAGAACATGGAAGGATACTAGAGAAAAGGCCAATCGTAAGTGGACCAAAAAGTTATCCGAACTAGAAGAAAGCTTGAAAGATGCAAAAACAAAAATAGAAGATATTGCCTCTCAAAGCCCCTCGCAGGTCAAAGCTCCATCCACACCACCTCATCCCCACCCACCAACCAGTGTAAATAGACCACCACAATTAGGGTCTGTTCTTGCAGATCCAACCCCAGAAGACTTGGACATGATGTTCAAGGCATACCAGGCTTGACTTCAAGAAGGGCCAACACCTGCAAACCTAGACAAGAGCTACCCTAGAGCAGATTTAGAGATTGAACGGACAAAAATGTGCATAAAAATGGTGGAACTAGCTCAAGCTATGTTCGAGGCCAATCAATCATTCAATCAGACGAATGCTATTACACCGGGTTTGCACTCCCAAGGCTTACTAGAAAGATTAGAGCAGTTGGTAAATAAACCTCAAGTTTCTTTACCTCCATAGGCTCAACTAATTATTGAAAGAGAAAGCTCATCACCAAAGGAAGTCTATGTTCCTGACTCCATAGATGATGGAGAGCAAACGTTCTTGCGGGAAATACAAGAAGAGAAATGGGCCAAGGAGAAGGATAATCCTCCTCCTATCCTTGAGATTGATGACCTTCATGATCAATTTCCACAAGACATTCCATCTATTTATGGAGAAAAAACAGAGCAACAAGAAGATGAACGGTTAGATTTTGAATCTAATTCTTTACAAGAGTTGCCACAGTTCACAGGCCCATGGGAATCTGAATCTGTCCAGATTAGAGCTCCCACAATAGTGATCAGAAATGAAGACTCGATGATTCCAAGAAACACTGACGTCGTGAAGAACACTAAAGTTCAGTGTCATCTCACGGTAGAGGAGCTGCTCAAAGCAAAACCCAAGCTATGGGATCATGTGAAGGATCAGGTTCCCGAACTTGATTCCAAAATGCCAAAAGCAGGCTCTAAAGAGAAAGTTCCAAAGATACCTCTTGATAAAATAGGGGATATGAGTGAAGGTGAAGAAGGCAATACTTATCTTCCAATCACCTACCAAGGTTACACAACCAAAGCAATCATAGATTCAGGTGCTGGTGCGGCTATTGCAACCACCTCCTTGTGGAAGCGATGGGGCAAGCCCACATTAAGGCCAACTAGAATGACGCTTCAAATGGCCAACGGTCACTTTGAAAGACCTCTAGGATTGCTCGAAGGGATAACTCTAACCACTTGTGGTGTAGAGTTTGAACACACATTTGCTATATGTGACTTTGGGAAAAATAATGTCTATGAGATGATCCTAGGAAGACCCTTCCTACGACAACTGCAAGTTGTGCAGGATTGGGGAACCAATTCCTTGTACTTGCAACGCTTAGGGGTCACAACCAAGGTCAATTTGAAGGATTACACCTTCAGAGATGTACCACCCCTATAGTGGAATCCTATCCACAAGGAGCAAGAAGATTCAATCTCTCTGCATTCTAAGAGTTCATGTGATACATCCTGGATGCATGAAGATACTCATTTGTGGATGTGCAAGGTCACAAAGGAAGAGGAAAAACGCTTAAAGGCAAGAGAAAAAGGAACTTCTCAAGGAGATAGACCAGTTCGAGACCCAGCCTATACCCCGATGATATTTCCAGATGAGGAATTTGAGCCTCATGGTTGGGCAGAAATCCTAGCCACCATGGACATTGCTGTCAATGAAGAACAATGGACACCTCATTGTGATGAGGAGGGATATGATATTTCAGTGTTCATGTGTCAGCCCTTGCTAGAAGAATGTGACTCTAATGAATTCATAAAAGAAGAAGAGAATGATGATGATCTAGAGTCCATTGTGATGGATAACTGCTTTATTTCAGAGGAGCACTATCTAGAAGACATAGGAGTATTTACACAAAAAGAAGAAGAACCTCTCACAAGTATCAAAATGGTAAATTCAAAGGAGGGGAGTGAAGGTAGTCAAAAGAAAAAGAAAAGAAAAGTAGCTAAACAAGGAGAGGAGGAGCAATTATTTGAAGTACCAGACAATTTCAAAAAATATGAAGTTGAGGACCGGAAAATTTTGGTACGAATGCCTAAGAGAGAGGCCACAATAGGAGAAGCATATGATAATAAAGAAAAGACCAAAAAAATCATAGTCACCATCGAAGAGAATGAAGAGAGATGTACATACATAGGAGATGACATAAGTAAAGAAGAGGAAGCAGAGTTGGTAGCCTTGTTAAGGGAATATAGGGACGTATTTGCATGGCACTATAGAGACTTGAAGGGAGTAGATCCAAAAATTTGTTCTCATACGATCCCCATGATAGCAGATGCCAAGCCTACCAAACATAAGCCCTACACATATAATGACACTTATGCAGCCAAAATAAAAGAAGAAATTGATCGATTGATTGAAGCTGGATTCATTTATGAGATTGAGCATACTGAATGGGTGTCCCCCATTGTAGTGGTGCCCAAGAAGAATGGAAAGTTACGTGTATGTATTAACCTTAAAAAAGTTAATGCTTCCACAGTAAGAGATAGTTATCCGCTTCCAATCACTGAACATTTATTGGAGCGTGCTGCAGGCAAGGAAGTTTATAGCTTCCTTGATGGATTTTCAGGTTACAACCAAGTAGCCATTGCCCCAGAAGATCAACACAAAACGGCTTTTGCCACAGAATGGGGAATCTTTGCATTTCGGGTGATGCCATTTGGGCTCACCAATGCACCTGCAACCTTTCAACAACTCATGTGTCATGTCTTCAAAGAGTTCTTACGAAAGAGCTTAGAAGTATATGTGGATGATTTATGTGCTCATTCCCAAGATCGAAGATACCACATCCCTGAGCTCAGACAGATCTTCAACAAGTGTAGAGAATATCGAGTGTGTCTGAACCCCGAGAAGTGCGTGTTCATGGTACGTCAAGGTAAAATCTTAGGTCATATTGTGTCTAAGAATGGAATTTCAACGGATGAGGATAAAGTAAAAGCCATAGCGGAATTGCCGAGGCCAAGGAATGTTAAAGAGGTACAAGCCTTTATGGGTCATTGTGGATATTACCGTAGGTTTATTCACATGTATGCAATTATAGCCAAACCTCTTTATGCCTTGTTGACAAACTTTGAGTGGAACGACGAATGCGAGAAGTCCTTCAATGAGCTGAAGAGACGCTTGTGCACAGCACCGATACTGACCACTCCTGATTGGAATAAGCCATTCCATGTACACGTGGATGCATCCAATTATGCAATAGGATGTGTGCTGTCACAACCAACTGGTGAAGGGAATTTAGATTTGCCTATAGCATATGCTAGCAGGCAATTGAATGCTGCTGAACGAAACTACACCACAACCGAGAGAGAAGGTTTAGGCATGGTATATGTTGTGAAGAAGTTTAGACACTATCTATTGGCCAACAAGTTCAAATTTTTCACTGATCATCAAGCGTTATTATACTTGGTCAATAAACCTTGCAATACAAGACGCTTAGTAAGATGGTTCCTCTTACTAATGGAATATGACTTTGAAGTGGTTGTTAGGAAAGGTAAGACCCATCTCAGAGCAGATCATCTTTCTCGCATCACCTCAGGCGAGTCACCACAAGGAGTGTCTGATGAATTGCCCGACGCTTATCTGTTCAATATAGAAGTTGTTCCTAAATGGGCAAATAAGTTGGTGCCAGTCCTAACTTTCAGACCTGCAAATAAGAATGTAAAAACGAACAAAGATGAAATTGTAAAATCACAAAAATATCAAATATTGGTAGGAAGCATGTATAAACAAGATACAGAAGGTGTTCTAGCTTGTTGCGTCGAGGACAATGAACATAGTAGTTGGTTGCAACAAGCCCATGAAGGATTTCTAGGGAATCCCTATTCTAAACAACGAACATTGCAAAATCTAAAACGTTTAGGAGTGTATTGGCCTAGTATAGACAAAGAAATTCATGAGTGGATCAAGGATTGTCCAATGTGCCAAAAGAGACCCCCGGTGGAGCATGCGACTCTTTATCATGTGTCATTGATTCCAGATTGGAGTGCTCCATTGGTAGAATTTATGAGATCAGGAACATTGCCTAGCGAGGCAAGTCTAGCAAGAAAACGAAGTATGGCGCAGGAGGCTAAAGACTATGCCTTAGTAGGCGATAACCTATACCGAAGAGGCAAAGATGGCTATTTAAGATTGTGCGTTCATGAATCAAAGTATTTGAAAGTCTTAGAAACTGCACATAGTAGTGTTGCAGGTGGACACTTTGGGCCTGATAGAGTAATTAAGACTATTCTATTCTCAGGACTTTGGTGGCCCACTCTTCATATGGATGCACATACCTATGTGAAGAAATGTGACACATGCCAACGCGCCCAGTACCCAATTAGAAAAGATGAGATGCCTTTGAGGCCAATGATGGGAGGACGTGCATTCTCGAAGTGGGGCATAGACTTTGTAGGTCCTATTAACCCAGCTAGAAACTCCCATGCAGAGTACATTATTGTAGCCACGGACTACCTTACAAAGTGGGTAGAAGTCAAAGCCACAACGAAGAATGATGCTCAAACGACGGCAAAGTTTTTATTTGAGAATGTGTTCACGAGATACGGATTACCAATAGAGTTAGTAAGTGATAGAGGCACACACTTCTTGAATGAAGTCATTGAAAATCTTCTCCAAGAATTCTTGGTGGTACACAAGAAGTCTGCCCCCTATCATCCACAAGCTAATGGACAAGCTGAGAGCACGAATAAGATCCTATGTAACGTATTGACAAAACTCGTAAATAACAAACGCTCTGATTGGGACAAACAACTTCATCATGCTGTCTGGGCCTATCGAGTTGCCTATAAAACGGTACTCAATGCCACCCCATTTCAGATGGTCTTCGGATAGAATGCTGTGCTACCATTGGACTTCCTAATTCCAACTTTAAAAGTAGCACAAGAGCATGAGTGGAATGGACACGAGTTATCCTCGAGGATCTTTGATTTAGAACGCTTAGGTGAGACAAGGCTACGAGCAGCGGCAGACATCTATGCTGCAAAGAAACGGCAAAAGGCATAGATGATACATGCCCGTAAATAGGAAAAAAAGAGGATACGGACCCATGATCATTAATAGAATTTCCACTAGCGGTGTAGTTCAATTGGCCACACTAGAAGGCGATGTCTTACCAAACTATATCAGTGGTTGTCGAGTCAAGCTATATCAAGAACCACTTACAGAGGATATGCTAAAGAGACTCAACACTGCTAAGAAGCGAAAAGAAGAGGAGTCAAGGGTTAGAGAAGAAGCACAATCAGAGGCAAGAGAGCGCATCAGAAGAAATACGTTACGACGATTAGGCCTAGACGTCCACACAAAAGCTCCAAAATATCACATGGACATGTGCCAAAAATCGGACCTAACTGCTTCTCAAATAGTTGATCGACGTCCATTTGTGACCATAGCTGTAGGACAAGGGAAGAATGCAAAGACTGTGAGAGCATTAATTGACTCAGGTGCAGCAACTAGTGCAGTTAGACTTTCATACTGCCAAGACCTGCAATTGGACATCAAGCCCATAGAAGCATATCTCATAAGATTGGGAGGTGTGGAAACCCCTTGTTTAGGCGAGGTGGAACTTCCCATCTACCTTCACGATGTTCCAATAAAAGTCTAAATGCTAGTGTGTCATGATGCGGACCTTACAGAGCCACTTGTCCTAGGTCAAGATTGGATATATGACCATGCAGTCAACTTGAACCTAAGAAGTCGACTTCTTCAAGTTTGGGTACATGAACAATGCATTACATTAGAATTAGACAAGTGCATGCTCACAAATCCAGAGTTCACACATTCTCTTAGTTCTCCTGAAACTAATCTTCGAAAAGAAAATGTTGTGTGTGTCAATAACCCTACGAAGCAAAAGGACTCAATCATGGAAGCACAAGCTCAAAGGCCAGCGAATCTCTCTTCTTCTTCACATACTAATGCAAGTGTAAATCGACCAAAGAGGCAAGCAAAAATGACATCTGCTATATCAAGTAGATAGACGGAATTCAAGAAGAAAGAAGCTCAGGGCAGGAAGCAGATTTGGGTACGAAAAGAAGAACAACCACGAGCCTTGCCACAAACCTTCCCAGTGAGGCAAGCCAACCATGCTGAAAGAAGCATCAAGAAACGAGGACCAGTTCAATCCTACGGTCTTCGACAGATTTGGGTACCAAAGCAATCGAAGGCGACCGACCATAATAACGTATAAATTTGGGTGCCAAAGAAGTTAGTTGCAGCTCAAAAAGGGCAAATACAAATATGGGTACCCAAGACAATCTTACATGCACAAACACCACAAATCTCCCTCACAAGCAAAGCTTCCACAAAGATGCCAAGGAGAAGCAAGGGTCAGCACAAAGCACAAAGAACCAAAGCCAATCAACCCACCTCTTCGACAACAATGAGAAGTCAACCATCAAAAATATGGGTTTGGAAGCCAAAAGTACCACTAGCTTCCATAGAGCCAAAGAGCCAACCACGATGGATACCAAAATTCAGAAACCACCCAAAGATACAGAGGACAGAGCCTACGTCCATAGGGCCAAAAACGATCCTGAAATGGATCCCTATAAGAAGGATTACATCATTTCAGGATCCACTAGCTACATCCAACAAAGACTGCATCAACATCCACCAACCACATTGAAAGCCTCAACATGCAACAACAATGTGCCTATGGCCTAACCTTGTCTTTTGCACCATTCAGGTCCTGCATTTCCAAAGTATGCATTACTATAGGGCCACCTTACATGGCCGTGCATAGACACAATTGCGAATGCCAGGCACATGCGACACATCGGACACATGTAAAATATTTTATTGATACTAACACCTTTCTTCTTGTTTTATGCCATTGTTAAAAAAAAAAGGGAGGAAAAAAAAAGCAAGAAAGACAAAGAGAGGAGACATGACCATGCGCTTGAAGAAGCTCATCCAGTAGCAAGGCCATCCATCAACAAAACGACAAGCCAGTGGTCAAACACAATGATGGAGTACAACACGAAGCGATAAAGATCGACATACCTTTCAACATGCTAAGATATGCATGCTTCAACAACACTATAACCATGATAGCTTAGGAAACCTCTTCGTCGACATACCCTTGAGCACTTCGCTCAAGACCCAATTTCTTGCACCATACTTCTTCCCATGCATTTCCCAAGTACGCATGCATAGGGCTATATTACAAGGCCATGCACAAGGCACATATCTCGTCCAACCCATGCACTAATGCACTGACCCATCATCCATTATGGGTTACAAGTACTTGCCATGAAAACCATGAACGCCATCTTTGAAGAATCAGAGGACATCAGGGTGACCACTACAAGAGCAAGGAAGCCATCCACCACCAAGAGTTGCTCATAATCAACATTGACCACCTCCTTTGAGCAACTAGCAGTTTTGGAAAGCTCACAAATGCACCATCAAGATGGAATACAAGGAAGAAGTACATACAAAGGGACTGCAAACTGCAAGAGCTAGCAGACAAACGATCAGGCTACATTAGGAAGATGGTTCGCTCCTGCTGAACGTAAAGGACACTACCTCTCAACTTACTACATGGAACAACCACTACAACAAGGGTCTGTCAGGGACGATAGACTTAAGAGGGGGGGGAGTGTTGAAGCTCAAGATCAAGGACAAAGCATGGAAGCGCATCAAGGAAGTGAACACACGAGAAGAAGGAGCAAGTAGGGAGCTCCAAGAGGCACCTGTGAAATTTTCAGAAGAAATCCCTATAAAAATAGTGATTTTTATCACTAAAAATCATTGTAAATACCATTTTCTATTTTTACAACTCCATTTTGTTCAAGCCAAGGAGTCCTTGAGCTTGAGGAGTATTAGATGTACCATACTACCAATTTTCATAATTTTTAGATTCCGTTTGAGCCCCGAAATAAGCCCGAGAACCTAATTTTTAACTAGGCTGGACACTAGGTCTGGACAGGGCCAAAACCACTCAAAAACTATAAAAAGGGCTGGAGAGATCATTTTGGGGGTTAGCTTGTTGTAGATTTCAGCTTTGTAAGAGAGTTCTTTTGGGTAAACAAAGCTTTCCATTGTTCCACTCTTTGCTCTTACCTTGTGCGCGTGTGTGTGTATGTGTGTGCATGCTTGTGTGCTTTCACTCACGCACTTGTGCCATCGCTTGCTCATAGTCTTCATACTAGTCCTCACGTCTCCACGGATTGACATTTATGAGGTGAAGCTCCTCACGTTGGTACTCACCATTGTGCTAGAGTGACAGCCCTCCACAATGAATTTGATGTTTTCCAATCTCTTCTCATATGCCTCCTTGATCCTTATAGGAACAAGAAAAGGATTTCAAAGAAGTGAGTGTACCTTCTACAATAAATGTGGATAATCCCATAACCAAGTGCCTAAATGAAGTTTTCGTGGATTCTCCTCATCTCCCTACTCAACGTCTTCCATGAGTGTCTCTATCTTGACCTTGCTAGAGAATTATTCCACCAAGTGCATCAAGGCATCACTTGTGCTAAGTAATTTTCTCCTTGTTCCAGATAAATGGAACTTTGGGAAATGGAAGGTCATTTGGAGATGCCATGTGAAAATACATGATCAAAGGCTTGTACACATGTCCTACATGTTTTAGACCTATAATAAGAAATATCCAAACCTTCTAGATCACCTTCTTTTCCATGATATATCAATCTGATAGATTCTACTAATATCATTTGCCAAACTTGAGGGTTTTTTCCAACCAGAGGTAGTCACCTATGTGGACTCAGTCTCCTACCAAGATCTCCCCAACTTTCCTAGCTTTAGGGAGGTACACACATTAGCCCTGAAGGAATCATCCAAGATGGACCATTGGCTGCACTTGTCCAAGTTGGTCCACTAGGCTCTTCCTAGGTTCGCATATTGGTTGCTCCTACCCAAGTTGTTCTAATTTGGAAGGTGGAAAAGTTCCCAATTTCTCGTCACCTTGGATTAGTTTTTCTAAAAATATCTTATACATTTTAAGAGCATGTATAGGTCCTCAAGCCTAGGATTTTCTACAATTGATCCTTCCTAATGATTCATGTGTTCTTATAGTTTTGTGTTGCTTTCTTGGATTCTTCTTTCTTTTTCATGCTCATATGAGGATTTCTCTTTATGGATCTTACTAAATTCTTCTTTTATACTCTTGCCCAATTCGACTACTCATTTGCCCTATTTTTATTTTATTATTTCTCCTCTAGCACTCCATTTCTACACTTTCTTCTATCCTTCGAATTTGATGGTTTAAACAAATCCTTAATTATGATTGAAAGTTCTTCTTTCCATGATGAATCTTGAGAGACTCTTCGGCCTCTTCACCTTCGCTACTCCCTTGCACCTACCTCCTACTTTGTGATCTAGCAATTGCATTTATTGGCAATACATTCTCCACTTCACTCCTGGAGGGATTTGTAACCTCTATAGCCTTAAGTTGCATGGGTGTTTGTGAGCCATCATGATTATTCAAACAATTTGAAAATAGGTGTTATCTTCCACATCCAACATAATAGCCACACTGCCACTTTTGTACAAATGGTGGATTTTGCATAGATAAATATCTAATGAAGTGGTAATTGACATGTATGTAGGAAGGCCTTTTAGAAGGTGGTGGTATTAAGTTCTGCCTAGTAGGAGATCTAGGATTAGTGTACATGAGATTGGTATATTTAGAGTAGTATGGCACTATATCTCTCATAGCCAGAATATGCTTGCTAATAAGAGCTCCCATAATCTTAAACTAAGTCCTCATAGTAATAAACTCTCATTATTGACTTTGGTATCTTGAATCAATTGATTCTTTTGTCTTTATTTTTGTTGCGAGCACCATTGTTATCTCTTCATTGTTCTTAGGTTGGTGTATTTGAGAGAAACTACACAGTAATAATAAGACATTTTCAAGTACACCAACAAAAGACTAGTTGTGGAGGTTGGTAGTTATGAAAATCATAACCATGTACTCGGACTTGGTATAGGGCTTGATAGTTTGGGTATCATGGTTGATTATTTTTTATGCACATAGCTACTTGCGACTATCTAGGTTGTTTATATCCATCCGACATCTCAAAACTAGATTAACTTTTGTTCTTACTTGATTTCGGGACCTATTTATACTCTAATTCATGGAGCCATTCTTATCAAAATTGATCATTCAAAAATTGGGGTAAGCTTAGGGTGCAATCCAAGAGGGGCTAGTCTCCTTAGAATTTCACCATTCTTCTAGCTATTACAACACTTATGAGCTTATAAGAGCTTGTTCACAAGTTAATTCAAGACATCTAGGTATATAGCTACTCCTAAGGCATTAGCCAATAATATTGGAGGGAAGTATGATTCTCTCCCTCAATACTAACATTACTTATTCAATGATGATGGGCATTTGCATGTCCTCAAATTAATTCATTTTGTCAAAGTCTAATTTTGAATTAGAATCACTTAAAGTTAAGTATTATTATCTCTATGTCCCACTCTCTTCCAATGAGATTATACTCTTGTTAGTTCTTAGGTTTCCCAATAGCTTCCTAGATCTTAAGATAATATGGATAATTTAGCACTTTTTATGAGTGTTTGCTATTTATGTGTATTGATTCATATTTTTTCTCCTTAGATGAATTCAAATGGCATACAACTAAGATTCATCAAAGAACAAATAGATGCAATATCCAACACTTTCTCTCTCTTGCTTAGAGGCTTCCTCTCATATCACAAGCTCCTCCTCAATGAAGTTAATGCTCTAAATTAAATATATTTAACATTAAGTAAATGTGGTATGCATGGGCCACTCTCAAATTTTCTCTCTTGCTTAGAGCTTCATCTCTCAGCTCAACCTCCTATGCAATGAGATTAATGCTCTACACTAAATAGAGTTAGCATTAAGTTTTATAATTCTTGGTATGCATGGGCCACTCTCAAAATTTTTCTCTATTGTTTAGAGCCTTCCTTTTCCACCTCATTCTTCTATGCAATGAAATTAATGCTCTATATTAAATGGAATTAGCATTAAATAATCCTTGTGGAACTTCCACACTCAAAATCTACTTAGGGTTACCATTCTAATCAAAAGTTAAATTTCAACTAAGGCTATCGAAAAATCTAATCATTGTTTTAATAAGAACAATTTTTTTATCTTATGGGCTTTTTAACAAGACTTCTAATAATCCCTTGATCTCTAAAACATGATATCTAGGTTGAAAGATCGGCCCAAATAGGATCCCAAGGTTCTAAACAATGAAATGGGGTCTTTTGAGATCTATAGAGGTTCTAACTACTTTGAATTTTCTCAACAATGCTTGACAAATGTTGTAGTATCTATGAATTATCACTGATACTCGACAAACGAAATTTGTCAAGTGTTGCAATATTGAATGACTATCGATGATACTTGAACATATATATCAATAGTGAAGAACCATTGTGGGTTAAGTTTATGCAATACATGAACAAAAAATGTTGGTGACACATGAAAACTATTGTGATACCTGCCAAGTGTCATCATACTTATGAAGTGTCAGAGTAGTTGCCATATATCGATGATGCATGGTAACTTGTACTTATTAGATTTAGTGATATGTTGGGCTCATGATATTAATTGGTCAAGTGTTGATTATACTCGCAAGTGAAGTATCATGATACTCAAAATTTGAGTATCTAGGGAGTCAAGTATCATGATACTTGACTTGACCTAAAAGTCATGATACTTTGACTTCTACTTAACCGAATTAAAAAACTTTTGTACCTATGGATGATACTATCATAATACTTGAATGAATCACATCTCACTCCCAAGTATTGTTTTCTGAAGAAAATCACATGTGCTTGATGTTCTTACCTTAAGGCTTGGTGCCTCAAATTTCACATCTTGGCATCCACGATACACTCCATAACAAGCTCGCAAAGTCTGAGTAATTTGTTTTCTCTCCTCTATTTCTCTCTCTCACACACACACACATACACCAAGGGGGTATACATGCCCTGACTCAAAATTATTTTGGTATCTACAACTCCAAAACCACTCTTCTACCACCTCAACTCTTCCTTTGAATCTCCCAAAATACCTAAGACTAAAATGCATGTACCTCATGGGATAAGTGCACTACAAGTGCATGTGTGGTTGATATGAAATTCCATGTACTTGTCACACTTATTTTCAACACTCAATAACTATAACCATCACTCATGCACCTTGAATTAGGTTATCGATCCCCAACAATGAGACCAAAAAGCGTCTAACTATCAACCTCACAAAGAGTGTAATGAAGTGGTGGCATGACACATTAGACTTAAATTTCAAGACATAGAGTCTACCAAACCAGTCCACAAAAACATGTGATTGAGCAATGATAGGTGTGCATATAGGAAACAAGTGCCTAGAATAAGCAAACACAAACTCTCAACCTTTTTGAACAAAAAAAGACATCATTTTAACCACCAATAGCCATTAGTACTTAAATAATAATATCTCCCTAATTACTTATCCAAACTAGATGAATAGTGAGTTCTTCTCAAGACACTCAAAAAAATGCATGTAATATCCTTTGATCTAATGTGCAGTCATGTAGCATAAGTCATAGCCAAAAAAAAAAATCATAGATGGCCTATACTGATTCTTTTTCTTCCTAGACTTTGTAAACAATAGTGCCAAGAAAAGACCGTGAAAAAAGTAGCTAATGCACCTTAGCATCACCTCCACACCATATGCATGCAAAAACTCACCTGGGAGGAGAAAGAAAAATCCCTCACCTGGGAGGGCTTTCTTGATAGGAGATTATCATTTTCTCAAAAAAAAAAAAAGAGGGGGGCTATCAACTACCAAGCTCTCTTTTCTTTTGCAACTATTTTTCTTATTCTCTTTATTTTTATTCCATGCTCTTTGCACAAGTAGTTAAAGTCACCCATTACTGATATGGTTAATGAAATATGGCTAGACCATCATATGCCTAGATCTTGAAGAAGGGGATTGTATTTCTAATTTTGAAAGTAAATAAGCCAATTACACTCCGAGATTGGAACCTAATCACAAGTTTGGCATCCTTTACAAAATTGTTTCTAAGCTTCACCTATGTGATTGTGATAACCATTGTCCAAGATTGTACACTCAACACATTATGTTTTCTAGTGGGAAAGCTCAATATAGGATAACATTTTCACTATCATGCTTGCGTTTGAATTTTGTTGAATGCAAAAATTTATTGGAAATTCATATGCCATTTTATGGTGCAATTCCATTTCGGTAAAAATACCCACAAACTTATCTATTTTCTATGCTATGAAAGTTACCTGTCCATTTTGCTACATATTAATCTTACAATTTCATTATGAAATAATAAAAAAAGTTCCCTTCAAGCCCTTTGATTTTTATATTCAAGCCCATCCTTTATTCTCTTTCAATGATGTACATGTTAGGAAAGGAGTGCACTAAACCCTATGTTTCTACAATTATTTTACCATTGGTATATGTAGATGATTCTATAATATTTATAGATTCTTCAAATACTTCTTATTATGTTTGCACTAAAAAAATTGGAATCTTTTCACACATTCTAAAGCTTTATGGAACACTGGAAAATGGATATTGATTGGTATTTCAAGATACGATTTGATTTTCCTACCATGGAGTGGAATGCAAATTGATAAAGGTAAAATTTTCATCCTTTTGGGTATCCCCTTGATAGTAAAATTACACATTGTCAACAAACATGATGGACTTTGAAAAGATATTTACCCAAGTAACATGTTGGAAGTGAATAGATTAGCCTTTCCACTTTAGGTTGAGGATTCTACAAGTAGTATACAACCTTAAACTATGTGTAAAGTGCCTCTCCTTGATTGAACAAATGCTTCCTTACACCCTTTGACTTTAGCTCTAAGGCATTTATATGGGAAAAATAGATAACAAAAACTATAGGGACTCGTCACCCAACCTTGTGCTAGAGGTGCTCTAGGTATTCTAGACCTCATAGTTCATGTGTGCTTAGTGTTGTGCATGGATACATAAGTTATTCTATTCTCTCCAACCTTTGGCATCATTAATGTTCAATTATGTCGATAAATACCATTGTGTAATTTCATGGTACATGGGAACTTGATATTTGGACTAAGATCATTTTCTATGCTCCCTTGAATATTAGCTTAAATGTTTTTTCCTTTATGTTTGACTCATGGAAAAAGAAATATCACTTTGCTTTGATGGAAAGGACTTCCTACATAGGTAACTCGATGCTACTTGAATCTCCATATTGGTATCTCTTAATTTTTTTATTGGCACCTTTGGAGCTAGGATCAAATGTGAGATAGTTCCATTGCGGAGGGATGACAAGTTTTAGACATTGTTTTGTTGATGATCGGCATTGGCTTCCTTTCTGAGATGTAAGACAACACTATGATGTTGGTGTTGTGTATACATAGGCATAAACCATATTGTTTAGCAAATGACGTGTTCACACATTGCTCCTTCTTTATTGACCCATCATGAGCAAGATGGGAGTTTGGATACTGTATAAAGATCATTTGATGCTTGAATAGCTTCTTACTTTTATGTATCAATTCCGAGATGTGCATTTGGTAATGTATGTGATTGAGAATGAGGTCTTCATATGTGGGATAAAAGATGCACAACAATAGGGAAAAATTGTTTGATTTTGCATTATCAAATTTTTGTGTGAAGGATAATTGTAAAAGTTGTCCATACAAGGGCTTTAGATAAACATTATATTACAAAATGAGATTTTGATTCCCCATTTATGGCGAGGAACAATAATCCATCATATATATATATATCTTCTATAAATGTCAAAATATAAAAAGATGGTGGGATGCCTCTATCCTTATATTCAAACAAGTTGTCCCTTATATCTCAAGGTTTTGTATAACATCTAGGCTATATTCATCCCCAAATCCTACATATAGTGCGATTGCAAATCAGTTGTACTTTTGGATTCTTTTGTACATATGGTAGTCTAGGGATGCATAGATATTCGAGAGAAGTGAACTCTTTGTTGACACATTGTCTATCGTTACAATGGTCTCCCCCTAACAAGTGTGCAACCATAACACATTCACTCATCTTCCTCTATCAATGTACACACCATTTTCTTTAATTATCAACCATTTGGTTGGGTTAATCTATCGAAGGTTATGTCCCCCTTGTATACAATGTAAATAGCAAACCATGCTTCCAAACTAAAGAAAGGTTGTATGCATGAACGTATGTATTTATGTATGTACGCGTGTATGAGTACATGTATTTACTTCTTATACGAATGTATTTATGTATGTACGCGTGTATGAATACATGTATTTAATTCTTACTTATATTTCTATTCAAATATGATTGGCCAAGGCCGTTGTCCGAGTGGTTGGGCTACTCGTCTCTTGAGGCGGGGGCGAGGGTTCAACCCCCATCGGCAACATGTGATGGACATGTATGACATTGGAATGATGTATCATGTGGCTGATGTGCCATTGCTTGTTCTGCTCCACGGTAGTTGTGACCGCAGTTTAACCCAACTATGTAAACTCCTATTCTTGTGGGATAAGGGGGGTTACCATGGGTACTATGCCCTTCCTTGTACAGTTGCAAGTTCAAAGTTAAAGCCTGGGGAAGTAGGCTTCAGCAGAACCTCCATGAAAAAATATATATGATTGGCTGACCGATTCTCAATAGTCGTGAGGTACCAAGACCAAAGATGTTTGGGGATCCCTATAGTTGAACTCTCGACACAAAAGGAGCTTGACCAAGAGTCCAAAGGCACGCTCACATATCAGCTAAAAAACATTTTCTTAATAACACACCTCCTTCTTCAACCATTTCTCATACCCTCACGCACAAAGCACAAAGGGGGTCCGTTTGAACGCACCGCTTCCGTTTAATACAAATTGCCATGAGGTAGCTTCTTGGTCTAGAATACAGATTTGGCCTTTTGCATTTACATCCTATTTTCTTCACTTTTTAGTTCTGCCTATTTTTATTTTCTTGATACAGATTTGGCCTTTTGCATTTACATCCTATTTTACTTCTCCCTATTTTTATTTTCTTGATCTACCTAAACCTTGCATAGATCGATCACGATGTGGCATTTTATTCTTATAGGTCGTTCAGGTTTTATGAGTCTCTCTCCCTCCCCCCATCTCTCCCCTCTCTCTCTCTCTCTCTCTCTCTCTCTCTCTCTCTCTCCCTCCCTCCCTCCCTCCCTCCCCCCCTCTCTCTCTCTATTTGTCTATCTCTCTCTCTCTCTCTCTCTCTCTCTCTCTCTCTCTCCCTCCCTCTCTCTCTCTCTCTCTCTCTCTCTCTCTCCCCCTCTCTCCCCCTCTCTCCCCCTCTCTCTCTCTCTCTCTCTCTCTCTCCCTCCCTCCCTCCCTACCTCCCTCCCTCCCTCCCTCTCTCTCTCTCTCTCTCTCTCTCTCTCCCTAATATGACAGGTGGTACTACGAACTACATCAGGCACCCTGATCTACTTGGACGACAACCTTACACAAATACAGGTAGAGCACAGATGTGCATGCATGCGACGTGTCCTCCAGGCTCGACGGGAGGGACATCCTTCCCTACATAGAGATGGTTGCATCATCATCGACAAATGATCCATCGACTAGGGATTCACGGTCTATAAGATAGCACCGCACGAGGTGGGTGCCTCGAGAAGGTGATGGAGGGCAGGGACATGATCTTCTTGACAGAGATATATGAGAGCCTAGGAGGAGCTTACCAAGGATTGAAGGCCATAGATGGGAGTGAGTTCACTATCCACAAATGCGGTAGCACACCACATGAGAATTAGGAGGAGCAGTCATGCTCTATAGACACTATCTATAGCACACGTTATAGGTGGTAGCTAGAGATCCAGAGGCACGCTTCATGTGGATATGCCTCTAGCTAGCAAGAGAGAGCATTGTACTTCCCCTACTACTATATCGCACCCATTGGCTCGCGCTTCACACATACCCCCGAATAGCCATTAGAGGGAGAGAGACCCAACACTCTGTCGCCATATGCCTACCTGAGTGACACCATTATGGAGTATACCAAGATGGGTGAAGTCTTTCTTGTAGGAGACTTCAATGCCCGCACTCAGAGTCATCAATGCGATACCTACGAGTTTGATGACCCTGAGATGCTCCGCACTATGGAGGATGTGCTTGCATTAAGAGCCTCAGACAACACCACCACATCCACCTCATACAGTTGATATCTACTCCAGATGGGAGCAGCACACCATCTCATTATCTATAATGGGATGATGACCTGGTCCACCTCGGGTGGCCTCACGTGCATCCCACCCATTACACTGGAGGGAGGCCATGTGGTAGACTAT
Source organism: Ceratopteris richardii (assembly GCA_020310875.1). Lineage (NCBI taxonomy): Eukaryota > Viridiplantae > Streptophyta > Polypodiopsida > Polypodiales > Pteridaceae > Ceratopteris > Ceratopteris richardii. The sequence continues at coordinate 69,772,708 of CM035438.1, read as the reverse complement.
GTTATCATACCCCCACAAGCAACACATCTCATCACCTCATTCACCATCCCACCCATGCTGATTAGAGCAAATCACACATACCTCGCACTCTCCATAGGTAGCTCACCATGCATATCCCAGCCCACCGCCATGCCACCACATGCCCATATCACCATCCACTTTAGACATGAGCTAGCACACATCTAGAGCTCACATGTTCGAGAGGGCATCTACTCCCTTGATCACCATGCCCCACTGGACACCCTCATCGCCTACTTCTCCTTGGTCCTCCACACATCTGCTACCCTCAACTTCCCATACACCACCCACAACAATTCACATTTGACATGAGTGGGGCATACACCCCAGAATAGATGGTACCATGAGGAGTGCAGACAGTTATGCCGACACCTCAGAGCATAGAGTATCCTAGGTTCCATCACAAAGAGGGAGGAAGGACAACAGATGCGAGCTCTCACATGTCGAAAGTGGCGAGCTTTCAAGGAGTGGTAGTAGGTAGAGCTGTTTGACCTACTCATGAGTAGGGATTGCACCACCGCACAGAGGGCCCTACATGAGCCACACCCACCTACACCCATAGCAAATCCTCAAACTTAGCACACCTATGCTCGGAGGTTATATGATGTCCAGGATATCCCCCATTCTTGATTCCCCTCACACCATGCCCAATGATATCTATCCTCTTCACAGCAGGCATGGTACAACAAGCCATCCATAGACTGCAGCATGGCCACTCAGTAGACCACACAGGACTACAAGGTGAGCAATCAGTGTAGTTGCCCACGTGATCGTCCACCTCTTCAACTGTGCTTTGGTTGAGGGGTTACCTGACTCATGGACTATGCACACCATTGCGCCTATCCATAAGTCTGGTGATATAATGGACCTAGGGAACTACAGGACTATTATGATAGGTCATATCCTAGGCAAGATCTATGGGGCAGTATTAGAGAGAGAGCTTAGTACACATGTTAAGGCAGCTAAGATCAGAGCACCCAGCCAAGTAGGCTTCCTCCGCACTTTCTCCACCATCAATCACATCTTAGTGCTTTACTGCCTGATCAAGAGCACGAAGGCAAGGAAGCACAGACTCTACTACTGCTTTTTGGATTTCTTCAAAGCCTTCAACATGGTCCCCCGAGAGAGACTACTATGGAGACACTAGGAGTTACAACTACCATCAAACATGCTATGGGCCATCCATGCTTTGTATGCATGAGTCATAGGCAGGGTACGTTGTCCCAACCGCCTATAAGACAACCTTATTAGCACCATTGGTGTGAAACAAGGTTGCTCTCTGTAAGAAATTATCATTATGATCGCCTTCTTGGGCAGGTGGATACTACCATCCAAGTATTAGCCATATAACTGCATGTGTGCCAAATGTCTCACTAAACTCGAGTTAACTCAAGTGGATGCTTCTAGAAGGCTCTAGATCTCTTTGGGCAAAATACTCTCCTCATATACCATATGGGGATTGAACCCAAGACCTCCTCCTTCACACCCATGAAACTTAACCACTAGGCTAAATGGATTACTTGGTTACAAGAGTAAATGACCTTTTAGTATGTCTAGGCTTGAGAGCTTTGGTCATACATACAAGAGACCAAATGGTGTCCGATTTTAGATCCCTCTGAACCGATCAGACCCTTAGATCATATACTTACTTTACTGCATTCTTCCCCCCTTGGAAAATATTTTCGTCCTAAAAAATTGAGCTATACACATACTATGGGCAACCCTCAAGCCTCATGTTCTAAAACCTGAAAGAACATGGTCATGTTCTAAAACCTGAAAGAACATGGTCATGTTCTAAAACTGGAAGAACATGTCTCATCTCTGTGGCGGCATCCCTGTCCAAATGATTCAACACATTATCTCGCTTTGCATTTTAATAAATTGGTCAAAGTAAAAATTAGTGAATGAATAATAAGTGTGGATCTAAAAACATCCTTGGCCAATTCATAGTTTTTACTAGGTGCAATCTGAGCACATACATGTGAACTGGATGGATTCCGAGTACTAGTTAATTTCTTGGTATCACTCGTGCATGAACATAGTATCTAACTAGTGGGATTCTTATCCCTCACAAGACTTTGAGAACTCTTGATTTTCTTGAATTTGAAAAACTTGAAGTTTGATTGACCTAGACATCTAGCTAGGATGTTTATATCATGGTTTACTCCCAACCAACAGTTACTTGATTTTTTCACCCGACTAGAGGACTATCTTGCCTAATGAGTTCAAAAAACCTATGTAAATTGCAGGAGAAAGTTTACCATTTACTTTGAGTCACCCGTGCTATAACTTGACCAATTCAAATTCAAAATGAAAATTGTCTAACTTAGGACACTTTTCTCAAAAACTTGAGCTGAAAGTTTTTGGGAATCGTCAACCTGATGAACAGTTCCTAACTTCTCTATTCTGGAGTATACTTGACTCTAGAAATTCATTTAGAGTTATGCTAAATAACTTGAAGCAAACTCAAATGAATAAGTCAATCTTGGACTTAGTATCTTTTGAAGATTGAAAAGGTTCTTGTACAAAACATCTATCTAGGATGTTTAATTTAGTTACCTGGTTCTAACCAGCTAAACCTCGTCCTTTGTGAAAAGAATCAGATACCATATTTGAGCCAAAAGATTTGAAAAACGGAAAGAGAGAACTAAAAATCTGTACAACCAATTAAAACTCAAGAATTTAACTTCTCAAAGATCTGTTTCAACAAGGTATTGAAGCATTTCTCTTATCTTTAAGAGAAATAAACTAGATTCTCAAAAAGATTCAGAGCAAATCTAAAATATCATCCAACCACAAGATACTAGTGTGGTATCAAACATTAGTGTGTCGACCCATTGAGCTTCTATTGATGCATTTTTACTCAAATAATACTTCACTTGAGACTAAGTTCATGCCTATATTCAATCTTTATGATTGCTTACTAGGAATGCAATTCTTGTGCATATCTTTGAGTCAAAGGATTGAATTTACCATCTTACACTAGGAACTTATTGCTTGACTTAGTTAGTCTATTCCTTAATTGAAAGAATCATTTCAATGTCAAAGTCCAACTTCTTCAAAAACTTATCAAATATTTCTGAATCAACACTTTATCTTAAAGTGTTTCATTATTCAAATAAGAGAAAATATATTAAAGTATCTTTGAAATATCTTGAGATACTACTTTTATCCTTCTTGAATTAAAACTCCTTATTTGAAGTTTTAATTCCCTTGAAGATTAAATCTAACTTCAAGATCCAATCTAGGACTAAAAGATAATTATCAACCCATGATCCGATGTCCCATACCATCTTTCCTACATCAATCGGAGTATAAAATCTGTTGTCCCATACCACCCTGTTTTATATTCACATTAATGTGTGCGTGATATTCATCCTAAAGTCTAAAAATCCTTTGATACAGTACCTTCTTGCTTCAATTCTTTACGAGAAGTTTGAAGTTTCAAGCATTATCTCCAACAAGATTTTCTAGGTTTTGATTCCTTCACATGATCGTCTCACAATCACGTGCTTTACCTTGGAAACTTGAAAACCTCTTGTAGAATATCCATTCCTCTTTGCTAGGGTTTTCAAATGAAAACTGGTTAGAATTCCAAGTACTTGAATTTTCATAGATTCAAGTTCAATTGGTTTATTCTTGATCAATTTGTAGTGCCAAGAGCTCTTGACTTCTTGTCTTTGGATTCCTTTTTTACTAATGCTTTAGGTACCTATCCTGGCCAAGACTTTATAGTAATCACTCTACTGCGTAAGTCTAAGCATCCGCTCATGCTTCGATCCATCCATCTCTTTTGGTCTCAAGCTTGCTTTTGTGACAAAGACACACGAGAGCCTAGTAGGACCTTACCAAGGATTGAAGGCTATAGCTCGGAATCAGTTCACCACCAAATGCAACAGTACACTATATGAGGATCAGGAGGAGTAGCCGTGCTCTATAGACAATATCTACATCACAGGGTATAGGTGGTAGCTAGAGACCCAGAGGCACGCTTCATGTGGATACGCTTCGAGCTAGCAGAGGAGAGAGCATTGTACTTCCCCATGTGCTATATCACACCCATTGGTTCGTGCTTCACACATACCCCTAAGCAACCATCAGAGGGAGAGGGACCCAACACTTCATTGCCATATGACTACCTCAGTGACACCATTATGTACACCATGATGGGTGAAGTCTTTCTTGTGGCAGACTTCAATGCCCGCACTCAGGGTAATCAATGCGATACCTACGACTTTGATGATCCTGAGATGCTCCAGACGACACCACCACATCCGCCTCATACAGCCGATACCTACTCCATATGGGAGTAGCACACCATCTCATTATCTATAATGGGATGGCAACCTAGCCCACCTCTGCTGGCCTCACCTACATCCCCCCCATGACACCGGAGGGAGGTTGCATGGTAGACTATGTTATCAGACCCCCCAGGAAACACATCTCATCACCTAATTCACTATCCCACCCATGCCAATTAGAGCAAATCACACAAACCTCGCCCTCTCCATGGGCGGCTCACCATGCATATCCCACCCCACCGCCATGCCACCACATGCGCATACCACCATCTACTTTAGACACGAGCTAGCACACATCTAGAGCTCACATGTACGAGAGGGCATCTACTCCCTTGATCCACCTACCCCACTAGACACCCTCACCATTCACTTCTCCTCGGTCCTCCACACATCCACTACGCTCAACTTCCCATACACCACCCACAACAATGCACATTTGACACGACTGGGGCATACACCCTAGAATAGATGGTACCATGAGGAGTGTAGACAATTATACCGACACCTCAGAGCACAGAGTATCCTGGGATCCATCACGGAGAGGGAGGCATGACAAGAGATGCGAGCTCTCACATGCGGGATGCGGCGAACTTTCGAGGAGGGGCAGTAGGTAGAGCTTTTTGACCTACTCACACTTAGCACACCTATGCTCGGAGGTTATATGATATCCCACCATAAGCCCCATTGTTGATTCCCCCCACACTATGCCGAACGATATCTATCCTCTTCACAGCACGCATGGTACAACAGGCCATCCACAGACTGCAGCATGGCCCCTCAGCAGACCACACGAGACTACAAGGTGAGCAATTTATATATGCATTCAATGTAGTTGCCCATTTGATCGTCCACCTCTTCAAGTATGCTTTGGTTGAGGTGTTACCAGACTCATGGACTATGCACACTATTGCACCTATCCAAAAGTCTGCTGATATGATGGACTTGGGGAACTACAGGACTATTAAGATAGTTCATATCCTAGGCAAGATCTATAGGGCAGTACTAGAGGCAGAGCTTAGTACACATGCTGAGGCAGTTGGGATTAGAGCACCCAGCCAAGTAGGCTTCCTCCGGACTTTCTCCACCATCAATCACATCTTCCTGCGTCGCTGCCTGATCAAGAGTGCAAAGAAAAGGAAGCGGAGACTCTACTATTGCTTTGTGGATTTCAACAAAGCCTTCGACATGGTCCCCTGAGAGGGACTACTACGGAGACTCCACGAGTTACAGCTACCATCAGACATGCTATGGGGATGACTCTGCACCCAACCAAATGCCTCTATATATAGCTCTCTCCAGGGGATTGTCTTCTTGGGCAGTTGGATACTAACCATCCAAGTGTCAGCCATATAACTGCATGTGTGCCAAATATCTCAGTAAACTCGAGTTAACTGAAGTGGATGCTTCTAGAAGGCTCTAGATCTCTTTGGGCAAAGTACTCTCTCCATGTAGCCTACGAGGATTGAACCCAAGACCTCCTCCTTCAAATCCATGAGACTTAACCACTAGGCTAAGTGGATTATTTGGTTAAAAGAGTAAACGATCTTCTTTGGTCATACATACGAGAGACCAAACGGTGTCCAATTTCAGATCCGTCTGAACCGACCGGACCCTTAGATCATAGACTTACTTAATTATATTCTTCCCCCTTTGGAAAATAATTTCATCCTAAAAAATAGAGCTATATACATACTATAGGCAACCCTCGAGCCTCATGTTCTAAAACCTGGAAGAACATGGTCATGTTCTAAAACTAGAACATTTCTCATCTCTGTGGTGGCATCCCTGCCCAAATGATTCATAACATTGTCTTTCTTTGCATTTTGATAAACTCGTCAAAGTACAAAGTAGTGAATGAATAATAAGGGTGGATCTAAACACATCCCTGGCCAATTCACAATTTTTACTAGGTGCGATCTAAGCACAAACATGTGAACTAGATGGATTCTGAGTACTAATTCATTTCTTGGTATCACTCATGCATAAACATAGTATCTAACTGGTGGGATTTGTATCCGTCACAAGACTTTGAAAACTCTTGATTCTCTTGAATTTGAAAAAACTTCAAGTTTGATTAACCTAAACATCTAACTTTCAAGTTCCAGATGACTCAAGAATTTAACTTCTCAAAGATCTGTTTCAACAAGGTATTTAAGCATTTTTCTTCCTATCTTTAAGAGAAATAAACTAGATTCTCATAAAGATTCTGAATCAACATTTTATCTTGAAGTGTTTCATTATTCAAATAAGAGCAAATATATGCCTTTATTTGAAAAAGAAGATCTTGGAAGTTACTTACTTCTTATCTTGGAAGTTACTTACTTCTTATCTTGTGTTTTCTTCATCTTAAAGTATCTTTGAAATATCTTGAGATACTACTTGTATTCTTCTTGAATCAAAACTCTTCTTTGAAGTTTTAATTTCCTTGAGGATTAAATCTAACTTCAAGATCCAATCTAGGACTAAAAGATATTATCAAACCACGGTCTGATGTCCCATACCATCTTTCCTACATCAATCTGAGTATAAAATCTAGTGTCCCATACCACCCTATTTTATATTCACATTAATGTGTGCATGATACTTATCCTAAAGTCTAAACATATCTTGATAGAGTACCTTATTGTTTCAATTCTTTACGAGAATTTTGAAGTTTCAGGCATTACCTCTAACTAGATTTTCTAGGTTTTGATTCCTTCACATGATTGTCTCACAATCAGGTGTTTTACCTTGCAAACTTAAAAACCTCTTGATAGAATATCCATTCCTCTTTGCTAGGGTTTTCAAATGAAAAATAGTTAGAATTCCAAGTACTTGAATATTCATAATTCAAGTTCAATTGGTTTATTCTTGATCAATTTGTAGTTACAAGAGCTTTTGACTTCTTGTCTTTAGATTCCTTTCTTACGGATGCTTTAGGTACCTATCCTGGCCAAGACTTTACACGAATCTCTCTACTGTGTAATTCTAAGAATCTGCTCATGCTTTTTGGATTTGTACAAAAATCCTTTTAAGGATAGGTAAACATTATGTTTTACCTTCCACAGACTTAAGTACCATCTTCACAACTGCAGACTACACTCTTGGAATTTCTTCGCTTTGTTCAGACTTGAACCAGCTTACTCTTTTCATAATTTTCCATTGGATAAATGGAATCTGAGTAAATTAATTCCCAAAAGAAATTGTATTGCCAATACTTGGGCAAACTTTAGAGTAGTTCCAATTGCAAGTTCTTGGATAATCATAGCCAAGCTTGATCAAGTCTGGTTGACCTTGCAAGTAGAATAAAGACTTAGTCTTTATCTTTAAGATCTCCTAATCTTTCAAAAACTTCTTTGTTTATCCGCAGGATTTTTAGAGATCTTTCCCTCAATCTTAAGTCCAAGCATACATTGATGCCTCTCAGATTCCAAAGCTAAGAATCTTTGACACACCTTTAGGTTCGATCAATATTTGGACTTAAGAAGTACCAATACTGGTGGTTTAGGAATTGCTAGGAACTACTTGCTATTATGCTTACTTGAAAGATTCTAGTGTCACATTTAGAGAGATTTTTCTTTCAAGCACTTTAGATTCCTACCAAAGAATCAAGTAATACTAAGCCAATTATTCATTTTGGAATCTTTTATTTTATAATCTTTTTAAAAGAAATCTTGACTTTTGGACAAACAATAAAGCTTTAAATCTTGGTCTTGTCCAAAAGATGTTCCTTTTTAACCATATAGTTAACCAAAATATTTTCTTTATTCGCTTATCTTTAGGAAGTAGCTTAATTCCCAAAGATTACTTTGACGTATCTTTTAGAAAATATCTTTATTCCTAAAGATTAATTTGACTTGTTTTTCTTCTTTAAGCTCTAATTACCTTAAACAAAACCAAGCATACTTTTCTCATCCTCAAAAAAGTGCAAAATTTTCATGTTTTTTGAAAAAGACTTTGTATCTTGACTAGAAAAGCAATCATGGAACCTAACATCCATCTATTGAACACTAAAGTTCAAGTGATGCAAACGTTTATTCATTTCTTTGATTTTCATTACTCTTCATAATGAAATCAAAGAAAAAACTTCAAAAGTCCCATGATTTTTTATAAAATATGTAACATATCAACTATCCTTTGAACTTGAAAGTTCAATTGATTTTATTTGATTCTTATCAGGTCTTGGAATAGAATCAGATAAACTTCCAAAGGAAAATTTATCAACCTACTTGGATGCATGATTTTTTAAATCCAAGCTAACGACTACATCTAGGCTTGTCATTAAGATTCTCTAAGTTTTTTCCTAAACTTAGAGTCATCATGGAAATTTTCAAACATTCCTATTTTCTTGTCATTCCAATGAGAAAGAAGATTGAACACTTGACTTTCGAAGTGCCTCCTTCTCCTAATCAAGACTCCTAATTTGTGATACCTAAGTATCACGTTTGGGAAAAACAAAGTAGATACTTGAGTTGCATGGTAGCCAGGAGCCTTGTAGCTACCTAGTTTTCTATTTTTCCTAACTATCTAAGTCGAGTTAGAAAAAAGAGGTAACGAAAGTATTAAGTATTCAACTACTTAACAAACAATCATGCATATGCAAATGCCTGTTCTTGCATGCAAATGCATGTGAGTGCATGCATGTGTTGGCATTCTCCTATTCTTGCATGCAAATGCATGTGAGTGCATGCATGTGTTGGCATTCTCCTTTCATGCACCAAACTTAAATCAAGCAATTCTTGATCTTGAAAGTGCATGTTTCCAATCATCCATGCACAAACATTCTACTTGCTAGCTTTTGAAAAGATATAAGTATTCATATGCATAAACTTGAGCGTTAACTATCTTTTTCAAGCAAGAAGTATACGTGTTTTGTGCATGAAAACAATCTTTGAAAAGGAGAAATGCACCAATATTCTTTCATAGATGCATGCCTATGTTTGATAAGTGTTTCCGTACTTCGATACATGGACACATATATGGCACCAGCAAAGAGAGTGGCCATTGGGTAGCTTAGAGTTTTGTCACACCAGTAGAAATTGAGGCCGAGTAAGCGACACACACCCCTAAGGACGAGAGATTATGCAAGAAATGTCGAGAGGAGGTGGAGGACGATGAGCACTACACATACAGATGTCAGGCATATGAGGATATCAGAGACTGCTACACACAACTCTTCGAGGGACCCAGAGAGATCACGGCATTACTTGAGACAGAGGATCGATGCTCTTTAGGTTGTTTCCTAGTAGAGCTCCAACATTGTGGAGCCTCATTTCTCCGCAGATGGAGATACACCTGATCCCCTAGACTCATATTATAGATTTCTTCAGACCCACAACTGCTCAGGAGCATGCTGATGTATACGTTTTGTCTCATAGGCTGATTTTGGCCTCTAATAGACATTTGAAAGTCTCTCTCTCTCTCTCTCTCTCTCTCTCTCTCTCTCTCTCTCTCTCTCTCTCTCTCTCTCTCTCTCTCTCTCTCTCCCTCCCTCCGACACGAGGTGAAGAAAAACAACCATAGGAGGAGATCCACATAGTACACACCACCATTAAGAAGTGCATGCGACAAGCTCCCATGCTCAATGTCCGTGTCTCTAGCCTCACAGAGGATAAATCACCAAAGCAGGACAGGTGTCGCTTGTGCACCCTACTCGAATACCACGCGGATGAGTCTTTCCCTTTCGCGAGATCTTGGAGAGAGGGGCCAGACACCACAAGGAGAAGAGCACTCATCCTTCAGTTCTCAAATCAAACTAGGAGGAGAGATTTCCTCAGACGATCGGCAGTACTATATACTACATTGGGCACCCCGATCTACTTGGACGATGACCTTACACAGATGCAAGTAGAGCATAGACGTGCATGCATGTTGTTGGTCCTCCAGGCCCGACGGGAGGGACATTGTGCCCTATATAGAGACAATCGCATCATCATCGACGAAATGACCCATCGACTAGGGATTCGGAGCCTATGAGACAGCACAGCAAGAGGTTTGCAATGCAATATGGAACTGTAGTGGATCTTTGTGGACACACCAGGGTGCCTAAAGGTGGTGATGGAGGGCACAGACGTGATCTTCTTGAGAGAGATACACACGAGCCCAAGGAGGAGCTTACCAAGGATTGAGGGCTAAAGGTGGGATTCAATTCACCACCGATAGATGCAGAAGCACACTACACGAGGATCAAGAGTAGTAGATCTCTATAGATATCTCTACAGCACAGGGTACAGGTGGTAGCTAGAGACCCAAAGGCACGCTTCATGTGGATATGCCTCTAGCTCGTAGAGGAGAGAGCAATGTACTTCGTTGCCAATTATATCGCACCCGTGCTCACGCTTCACACATACCCCTAAGCAACCCTCAGAGTGAGAGCAACCGGACACTCCATCGCCATATGACTATCTCAGTGACACCATTATATGAGTACACCAGGATGGGCGAAGTCTTCCTTGTAGGAGACTTCAATGCCCGCATTGAGAGTCATCAGTGCAATACCTACGACTTTGACGACCCTGAGATGCTCCGCATTGTGGAGGACATGTCTACATTCAGAGCCTCAGCCCCGCCCCCACACCCACCTCATACAAGTGACACCTACTCTATATGGGAGAAGCACACCATCTCATTATCTATAATGGGATGGTGACCTGGCCCACCTCGGGTGACCTCACCTACATCCCACCCACGACACCCAAGGGAGGCAGTGTGGTAGACTATGTTATCGGACCCCGGGAGGCGACACATCTCATCATCTCATTCACCATCCCATCCATGCCGATTGGAGGTGATCACACATACCTTGCCCTCTCCAGACGCGGTTCACCATGCATACCCCACCCCACCGCCATGCCACCACATGCCCATACCACCATCCACTTTAGACACGAGCTAGCACACATTTATAGGTCACATGTATGAGAGGGCATCTACTCCCTTGATCCCTCCGTCCCACTGGACACCCTCACTTCTCCTTGGTCCTCCACACATCCGCTATCTTGACTTCCCATACACCACACACAACATCGCACATTTGACACGACGGGGGCATATACCCCAAAAAATAGATGGTACAATGAGTGCAAACAATTATACCGACACCTCGGAGCACAAAGTATCCTCGGATCCATCACAGAGAGGGACATTTTTACTTTCCTTTTGGCATTATAGTGGATTGAATCATGTTGATATATATGTTGTCTCATAGGCCGATTTCGGCCTTTAATAGACATTAAAAAAAGTCTTTGTTTCTTTCCTTCTCTCTCTCTCTCTCTCTCTCTCTCTCTCTCTCTCTCTCTCTCTCTCTCTCTCTCTCTCTCTCTCTCTCTCTCTACGCACACACTGTACAATCTTTTGGGCTTGTATTATATCCAACACATATTCACATTTACTTTGCACTTCTTTCCTCTTCGTGATGAGAGACTTTGACATCCGGTGATGGTATGATCCTTTGAGTGGGCACATTTGCTGCCGGTAGAAATTGACATACTTTATTCTCTCTTTTTATTCTTTTCAGTGACGAGTTAAGGTCAATCTTTAAAATCCGGTGATGGTATGATCCTTGGAGTGGGCACATTTGCTGCCGGTAGAAATTGATATACTTTATTCTCTCTTTTTATTCTTTTCAGTGACGATCTTTAAGGTCAATTGAAACGACAATTGTACAAGTGAATTTGGGAATAGAAGCTATGAGACCCCCATGTCCCACAATGCAACCGCATACAACGCCCAAAGACTCCTACGAGATCCGAAGTTCAACTAGGATGACACCCAAAAGGTTTGCTTGATAAACTACAAAATCGTTCTAAAAGCCCCCATTGTACCAAACAGCGTCCAATGAAACACCCGATGTCAACCACAGATCCAAAGTCCAAGGCCTGACGTCCAGCCTTCAGAACCCAAGCTTCGAAAACCCCCTAGAAAAGCACACGGGGGATGGTAATGGCTGCCTACAAGCACGTTGGACCTTTTCTTTGTCTCTTGCATGTATCTATAAGTATAAAATTGAGGATGCATATATATAATTTTTTTTATATGTACATGGACATTTGCATGTGTGCGCGTGTGTTGGTTTGTGCATATTTAATTCCATAGAAAATACGTATTTTCCCAGTATTGTATCGTCTACTTGACACCACGTTATTTATGCATTTGAGTATATATGCTCTATACTTAAGTGGTATTATTGATTGTTTTACTTATCTACATCGTTATCTTCTTAATATTAATATTTTTTTACTTGCATTTGTAGATTATCTATTTACAATTTGTTTGTTTATTTAGTTACTCGTATTTATATTTACTAATACTTAAATACAGGCTTCCACAATAAACACGTGATACTAGGCACAAAACTTACCTCCCAATGCCTACACGTTTTGTACGTTTTCTGCATTGTGCATCGACGGAAAAGCTATCTAGGTGGTGCTTCACACACACAGGAAGAAGGTTCAGAGGCACTACTGTACTCTGCCACGTCGTAGGGACAGGAAATCTGGCAACTTCAGCTCTTAATGCCACAAAAGTAATGCTGCTGAGATTCAGAAGTCAATGTTGAAATTATTCGAGAGCAATCTTACAGACTCTCAACGTGCAGTCTATCAATATCAACATATAAGGTGCTAATGTTGTACATATTTATAAAATTGTGGATACAATTTATGAAAATGAGGTATAAGCCAAATTAGGCGAAAGTTATTGCACCGAGGGGCAGGATTCTGTGTACTATTGCTTTCATTGGGTAAGCTGAAGAGAAAATCGTATCAATGACGCTTCATCTCCTTGAAAGTAGCTGCTGCAGATGGTGACATTCTTGTAAAATAACGGAAAACCTGAAATACACACGCTAAATATAAGCTTCTGACACAGTTTCAAAATTCATTTGGTTAGCTCAAAGATAAGACATCTTCCTAACTAATAATAAACGGAAATTATTTGCGAAAAAATCCACCCTTATTCTTCTTACCTTTGGTATAGGAGACCATATGTTGGACTCACCTTGCTACTAATGTTCTCAACTTTTCTGTCAGTTTTTAAAGCCAGAGACTCTGAAGGGTGGTCCTAAAGACCATTCCTAAAGTTACAACAATTTCCTGATTGCAATGTCTCCTGTTTTGCGCACAAGATTCACTAGAGTTTGTGATTAACCAATGACTGACCCATTTATGACATTTATGTCATGCTAAGGA
>CM035438.1:69711722-69754222 GCA_020310875.1 Ceratopteris richardii | reverse complement strand
AATACAATGCTTATAATCCATAGTATCCATTAGCCTTCTCAAAGAAAAGCTAGAATGTGCATTCAGAAATGTCTGATGCACCTCAGTATCATGCACCCATCCCAAAAAAAGATTATTGGCCATTCCATGAAGTTGTCAATGAGTTAATATAAATGACACAAAAAAGGTACAAGATTTTCACTCAAACTAATCAGAGCACAATAGTGTTTACTAGTCGAACATGGGTAAATTACTGTAATGCTTGCCACCCACAACAGAGAAACAACCGTGGAGCAAGGGGAAATTGGGCTTTCACGAAAGAATGGGAAAGAGAGAGAGAGAGAGGGGGGGGGGGGGGGGGGGGGGGGGGGGGGGATCGTTCCTACTGGAATAAGATTGGATGGTAACTTTTGCACATTGCAGATTCGACTAAGTAACATTCTTCTAAACTCCACCTTGGAAATCACAGGTACAAATGCCACAACATCAATTTCAACTCCTTTTATAAAGACACACAATACATGCACATACAAATAAATAAATAAATAAAGATTGTTACAAAGACTTTAATTTGACAGAAAATCATGTAAAACCTTACCCATAGTTTGAAGCAAGCATCTATCGTAACTGGAACAATGGCAACAAAAAGATAGATTGCTGCTTGGTCGACTTCTATACCATAGTGCTCCAAAATGAACTCTACCAATGTTTCCCAACCAGACTCCGAGTGATACCTGAAAGCAAGAGAAACTCCAAAGTTGGAAGCTCAAATCTATAATTTTCATAACAACAAAACAGACATTGCTTCTTGCATCTCTTCATTAAAATGCGAGCACATTGCCTGTGAAAAGAGTACATTTTAGGTCCCAGAAAGCTCAAAAAATAGAAAATGAAAATAAATAAAATAAAATAAAAACTGCTCTATCAAGTAGAAATATCGGGGTGCTAAAGTTATTCTATGATTGAATGAGAAAAGAAGAACAAACTCTGTGTCATATACATACAAACATGCAAACGGCTTTTATCACTCTAGTCACTGCTCCTTGCATCATAAATAATGCATTTTTCTAGTGATAATGCAAATCAAATCATAATTTTTCCAAGGGCATAAAAGAAGAAGTTTTCCAATGGCAGGGTAGAAGATGTAACGTCATCATTTCAACATTGAGAACAAAATTAATTCAAAACCAAGATGAAGACATAAGCAAGAGCCAATACCCCAAAAAAATATCTGACAGCAGAATAAGTAGAAAAGCTTTTCCAGTATCTGAAATATTTGTGAGTATTCGGTAGCCTGTGAGTCGCATTATTGCTACCTGTGAAAACAAATGTTCATCAGATATTCTCATAAAACTCGAAGGATTTCTCTGTAAAACCAAAACATAAATCAACAGATAAATAAAATATCTACATGCACTTACCCTATCTGGATTAAAAACCAACAAGAGTAGGACTGTCACACCAGCCAAGATATCAGAAAATATATTGCCAAATGCCTTCCTATTTTCTAACCGCAACTCGTCGCTTAATTCTAAGCTGGTTCCAGAAAGAAGACAAACGGAAAATAAGGTTCAAAAGGAAAGCTTAATACGGCTGACCCAAATGTGCCAACAAACTCAAATGATACTTTTATTTCATCAGTGAGTAAAGTGCATAATCACAATTCAAAAGAGTGAAAATCTCTTACGCCTCATCTCGTATATGCTCTAAAAGCTCTTCATCATTCAGAGGAGGAGCTTTTCCAATTGCAGCCTCAAAACGTATTCGCTGCCGTTCCAATTTCAAACTCTCCACTATATTAAGTTTTTGTGATCTCCTTAAGTCAAACAATTCAGCTGCTAGGGGTACAGTTTCCACCCACCTTGAAAGATTTTCAGATGAAGATTGATCAGTAAGTCAGGCCAATTTTTCAAGCAGAACAGAACTTAACACAAATCACGTGTGTGTGTCCAAAAGATATCTAGCGAAGATAAATACTATGGAAAAAGGCAAGACAAAACAAACCATTACATACAGAAAAAGACTGTTCTGTTCTCATGTAGCATACAACCCCACAATTTGCATTACTTTGATACAAAGGTTTTAATCAAGCATTAAAAAATAAAAATTAAAAATAAAAAATCCTAAATCACCTGGTAAGCAATCATTAGTAAAATAAAAAAGATTCATGCAAATGCTCCCTCGAAGGAACTCAACATTGACAGTAAGTCATCACAAACAGTTCATGTTGAATCAATGCAGCATTACAACCTGAGTTATGATTGTGTTTTAGCGTGGGTATATGCATTATATGTCACAACTTATAGATGGATTATTCACATGCATATGGCATAGCATGCACATTTTTTATGTGTGATGGACAGGTTCAATATATGTGAAATCATAAACTGTAATGTATGCATGATACATCATGTCTGTGACATTTTATGTACATGTAAATTTGTATCACACAACTCATGTATCACATGTATGGTAATATCTGTGTGTTGAGTATGTAACATGTGATACAAGATGAGGTTGGGGAGTGGGAACCTAGCCTGAATTGGTTGATATACTAGCTGTTAGACATGAAACTAGAGCTGGCCACAAGCCATTCTAAGGAATATAGAGAGGAGTTGCGTGGAAAGGCTGAGAGTGGATTATCCTCTGTGTGTGTGTGTGTGTGTGTGTGTGTGTGTGTGTGTGTGTGTGTGTGTGTGTGTGTGTGTGTGTGTGTGTGTGTGTGTGTGTGTTGCACGTGCATGTGCGTGCCCCATGTGTGTGTGTGTGAGAGAGAGAGAGAGAGAGAGAGAGAGAATGTGTGAGAGAGAGAGAAGGGCAAAAATGGGGTGTGTGTGTGTGTGAGAGAGAGAGAGAGAGTGTGTGTGTGCAAGAGAGACAGAGAAGGGTTGTGTGTGTGAGAGAGAGAGAGAGAGAATGTTGGAGAGAGAGAGAGAAGGGGGGTGTGTGTGTATGTGTGTGCATGAGAGAGAGAGAGAATGTGTGTGAGAGAGAGAAGGGGGGGGAGGGGGGTTGAAATGATATAATGATGTCCTCAAGAGGCAAAAATAACCTATGAAACTGTAAAAGCCATACCATGATGGATCCAATACATACTTACATAAGAGAAAAGAGAAAAGAAAGAAGAATAATACTATCAAAAGAGCCTCCAAGAAGGTAGAAATAAATATGATTCCTTGAACTCTTAAAAAGGCCACTAGAAAGATCATTAATATCATATAAAGAAATTTTGGAGTAATGTTCATCAGATGGGATGGGTTCTTTTCTTTATATATAGTTAAGGTGTACCTTGACTTACTCTTCAAGCAAGCTAAATTTTATGTAGAAACAGTATGCTTTCATGATTAATGTTAGAAGGTTTTAGTTCCAAATTTATAGGATTATTAAAAAACTTGCACAAATGTTTTTTATCTTTTTGGAATGGTTTTCAAAAGGTTTGATAGAATCGATTCTTTGCAAGCAATTAATTTTGTTTTATGCATTTTGTCATTAAAAAAATTCTTGGGGACAAGGATGTGTGTGCATTGTGTACTAATCTCTCATACCAAATGTTTGGAGTGAGGTAGGCCCAATTATCAATTATAAGTAAATTCAAAGGTCTTTTGAACATTTAGAACCTTAACACACACACACATTGACCAAATGATGAAAGATGAATGACAAGAGAATAGACAAGAAACAATTATAAAAGTGTTGTAGATGAATGTTAACTACGCACTAATATAAGCTTAATGACAATATATAGTGTGCATAATGTTACAAAATTGAATATAAGCTGATAAAAAGGTTCTAGGAACAAATGTACACGAGAAGAGTGTCTAAGAGTTATAAGAAGGTGTGAATGTGGTGGAAATAGAAGAATAATAGGATTGTATGTAAGGAATACAGAATAATAGGATTGTATGTAAGGAATACGGTCTATGTGCCGGAATATGATGAAAACTTGCAACCCGGAATACGGTCTATGTGCTGGAATATAATGAAAACTTGCAACCCTAAGAGAGATTAGGGTATCATCATCATCATCATTATCATTTATGTTGATGACATGATTATGAAAGGTCCCATGGACTCGTATCTTCAATTTTTTTAAGTATAAACTTAGGAAGACATTTTGATGTTAATGATCTTGGTGTCTTACATTATTATCTTGGCATTGCATTCATATTCTGGAATCATTGTATCTATATGACACCGCAAAAGTACATTGAAAGACTTTTGGAAAGGTTTGAAATGTCAGATTGTAAACCTTTGCAGACACCTATGGATATTAAAGTGGCATTGCAAACAAATGCAGATAGTTGGTTGCTTGATCTATTTACGTAATACACGTCTTTACATTCGGTTTGCAGTTTCTCAAGTACTCAAGTTCACGCACAAACTATACTAAACGAAGGTTCGCAAGAGATACTATACTACAAGGACGGAACTGAGCATAACTTTTTGAAAACTTATCAAAATGCCATGGAAAAAGTTTCTCTTTGGAAGAGCTTGCCAACGAGCTAAAGAACACAGGAAACGAAGGCCGAGGCAAAAAACTGCATGAGAAACAAGGACAAGCTATGAGAGAGAAGGAAACATAGAGCAAGATACAAGACAAGATTTCTCCCAAAAATGCAACCACTCAATCCTAACTTTTACAATCATCTAATAATATAAGAGCCACTCAATCCTAACCTTTACAGTTGATTCTAACCTTTACAATCATTCAATATAAGAGTTATGATTGAAACGTTCACAATATGGGAATGTGCAAATCATTACATCATCTCCCCCTCTAGTGACGGTTTCCAAGAGGAGCGGGCTTAAGAGGATACTTGAGATGAAAATCACGAACAACTTTTGCATGGACAAGATGGTTGGCAAGTTCCCAAGTAGCTTCTAAGAGTGGATAACCTTTCCATGAAACAAGATACCATAGACGTCGACAAGAAATCTTCAAATGTAAAATGTCATCGACCTCATATTTGTTTGCCCCTTCAAGAGCAATTGGCGGGGGTCATGATGGGGCACGATCAAGAAGTGGAAATGTGTGATAGGATTCAAAGAGAATCACATGGAAAACGAGCAAGACGAAAGGTTACTAAATTAATTTCAACGAAAGTAGCAAATGAGCCCGATCGCTTTTTGTCAAGCTTGTTAGATGGATATGCCGTAGTTATATTACAACATAGAAGCCATACTCGACCACCAAATTTAAATGCAGGGTGAGGGGATCCTTGATGATCAGCTTGGACATTTTGGTATGCTTGAGCATTGGTAAGCTCGAGGACCATGTCATAATGAAGTTGTTCAGGGAATTAAAACGTTCATTAGGAGAAGGGCTCACCGAACTTGTAGGACTATCCACACTGAATCGTCCCCTACAAGGAATACTTCTCATGAACAATGTATGTCTGCAATAGACTCAGATGTTTGGTACTTTGATAGTGGGGCAACCAAACATATTACCTCGCAGCACAGCTCTTCAATTCATTTGAGCCTTCCCTTACAGGGAATACTGTCACATGTGCTAACAACAACTTGTATCCTGTAATGGGAGTCTATAAGATTATTTTGACTACTACTGATGGTAGTTATTTCACATTGTCAGATGCTTTGTATGTACCAGGGATCAAAAAAAATTTGTTGTAAGCTTCATCATTAGCCAAGATTGGCCTGGTTGTTAAATTTGCTGATGATAAATGTAGAGTCCGTGATCTCTCAAACGGCGATGATATTATTGCTTCTTGCATTTTTTATCATCGCCTGTATAAGCTCATAGACTATGCAAAATCTGTGAATGATATAGCATGTGTAGTTCAAGATTCTCAAGCTATCTCATATGCAAAGCTTTGGCATGCATGCTTTGATCATCTCAATTATGCTAGTTTGTTATGCTTGCAAAAATCTGAAATGATGTCCTCTCCTCCCAAACTGGAGGCACCTTATAGGCATGTCTGTGAAGGCTGTATTTTGGGCAAAATGAAGCATTCTTCCTTCCCTAACCCTAAAGATGGTTCAATTAGAGCTTCTTCATAGTGATGTTTGTGGTCATATGTAGACAACCTTCTTTTGGGAACTACCTTTACTTCGTGACTTCTATTGATGATTTTTTGAGGCATGCATGGATGTATCCATTGAAAACAAAATCTGAACCAATGAGTTTTTGGTTATGATTGAAAATCTATCCGCATGTAAATTCGGCACTAGCACCCTCCATTCTGATCAAGCGAGGTAATACATTTCTTTTGATTTTAATGCATTTCTAGTTGAGCGTGGAATAACCATCCGTGTACAATGCCATATACATGGAGTTGTCAGGCTTTACCACATAGCTTCTAGCTTGAGTCTGTAACGTGTGCACCATATATACTTAACAGGTGTTCCACCGAAGCACTACAATCTATCACTCCATATGAGGCTTGGCATGGTCGCAAGCCATTTGTTGCTCATTTGCATGTCTTTGGTTGTTTGGCATATGCATTAGTGCATGAACAAAAGTGCAAGAAATTGGACGATAAAGTAGTGAATTGTATTTTGGTTTAGTACAGTTATGAAAGCAAAGGATATCATCTGTATTATCCATAGACTAAACGCATTTTGGTTAGCTGTGATGTTGTTTTTGTGGAAGATGTGATTCAGCCATCACTTTCATGTACTAAGGAGACTTCTATTAGCTCCAAAGATGTGTATGACACTTTGCTTCCTCTTTTTATAGGTGGACTGTCAAGTGCTGGTCCAAATAAGGCAATTTCCTAGCCTTTACAAGTTCCATAAGATGATGCAGATCATTCAATTTCTAATGTAGATTTACATGATGCACTTGTTGATGAGAGGGCTGATATCAATGATATGCCCAAATGGATGCCACAGACTTTGCGAGATAGCAAATTAAATGTTTGTCATATCGTACTCGTTCACGATCTCATGATTCAGGATCTCATGCTATGCAATGGCTGCCTCTAGTCTTTCAAATAAGAATGAGCGAGTTTCTTTTGATGAAGCACAAAATTCAAAAAATTGAATGGCTTCTATGCAATCAGAATATGATGTTATGATGAAGAATGGGACTTGGTCTTATGTGATTTGCCTCCAGGAAAAAAAGGCCATCGGCACTAAATGGGTATACAAACTGAAGCATAAACTTGATGGAATAGTTGACAAGTATAAGACTCAGCTTGTTGCAAAAGGTTATGCTCAAGAAAGAGGCATTGATTTTGATGAGACCTTTGCACCCACTTGCCGAATGACCACCGTTCGTAGCATTTGTGCACTTGCAGCTCATCATGGTTGGAATGTACATCGTTGGACATTAAAACTGCATTTTTGAATGGTGACTTACATGAAGAAGTGTATGTATTTCAGCCTTGTGGCTTTATGCAGAAAGGGCATGAAAACAAAGTGTGCAAGTTGAAAAAGACATTATATGGGTTGCAGCAAGCACCACGTGCTTGGTATGGAAAGATACAATCCTACTTGATTGCACATGGTTTCCAAAACAATCCAAGTGAGAGCACCGTATATGTTAAGCATGCAGATGATGTACTTCTGATCATTGTTGCGTATATTGATGACATGCTGCTCACTAGTCCTAATGAGAAGCATATTTCTGAATTCAAAGCTGATTTGCATGCCTCTTTTGAGATGTCAGATTTGGGGCATTTGCATCATTATTTGGGCATTCAGTTTATGCAAGTTGATAAGGGAATAGCTTTGTGTCAAACAAAATATATTGACACGTTATTGTAGCATTTTGGTGAAGATATTGAAGCATAGTAATAAGCATGTCATGTAATGGTGGTAGGCTCTTTGATAATACTGGCATAGCTATCTCTTTTAGCTCTTTGATAATACTGCCATAGCTATCTCATTTGGCTTTGGCACATCCCTTGAGGCTTACTATGCATTATAATTCATGAAGTTATTGAGATGTTCTATCAGATGTTGTTCTTCCTTCATTTCACGCCAATAAAATTTAATAAGTAGTTACAACAAGATTGCTTATACTTTGCATCAAGATGCGTTTCAGCTTTGATCCAAGTTTCCTTTGCAGAATTGAAACTTGATGGTAGCAACTATGTTAGAAGTAGAGATAGTGATATGGTTGCTTCTCCTAAACGTGATAAAAGGAATAGGTTAGAAAATAGATTGGCAGCATTCTTTTCTTGCCAGATATCAGAGGTTGGGTTTTCTGTTCCCGAGATCTTTGAATATATGAAAGATAACAATGTGCGATTTGCAAAATATAAAATGTTCTACACAATAATGAAACAATGAATTGTCATTCTTTTTTTGTGTCTTTCTCTGCTGTCCAGATATCAGAGGTCGGATTTTCTGTTCTCGAGATCTTTGAATATATGAAAGATAAGAATGTGCGATTTGCAAAATGTAAAATGTTCTACACTAATCAAAAAATGAATTGTTGATATCTGAAAAGATTCTAGTCTATAACAAAATGGTTGGACACATAGAGAATCATGCGCATAAACAATTGCATAGCAAAATAGAAATTCATATAAACATAAAAGAGGATCACAATGCTAATGTTTAACAACAGATTTTCCTTTCCAAATATAATGGATAAGCGCAAATGTAAGTGGTCTAACACAGTAGATAAAATGTTCACATATGTTGAGGCTTTTACATGTAAAGCAATCAAACCCTAAGTTCTTAATGAGGTTAACATATCCTTATATTGGGTTCAATTTCATGGTCCATAAATGGAGTCTCCCTATACATGTTGATTTCCTTGTGATCTGATTTTGTAGGAATTATTGGAGTTTGAGGTATGTGGAAGCACGCGAACAGCACAAGAAAGAAGAAGAAGCTTGGAGCAGAACACAACATTAAATGAATAACGAAGTGAATATCCAAAGATAAGTGACCTGTTACGGTCATAGGCGTATATATAAGGCGGGGGGAAAAAACCTCCTAAAGAGGGAAAAAAGTGCCCCTTGCAGTCCTAAATGTGTTCACACACATCACTACCGAAATATATCAACAAATCCGCCCTGGGAGTGATGCAGTGAACAAGGAGCTTGCAATGTTATCTTGTGTGGGCAGATCTGCCGAAGTGATCTCTCCATTAGAGAACCTCTCCCAGACATCGTGATAATGCACCTCAATGTGCTTTGTGCGAGCATGGAACACAGGGTTCCTTGCAACTTCCAATGCGCTCTGACTGTCAGTGAAGATGGTGGTGGTAGAAGACTAACCAACACCCAAATCAACTAAAAGGTTCCTAAGCCACACACACTTAACCGTCGCTGTGAAAGTTTCCCTATACTCAGCCTTACAACTAGAAGTAGCCACAATAGGCTTCTTCCTCCTCCTCAACCAAGATATGCATGAAGCAAAAACCACTAGTGGACACATGAGTGTCATAGCAACCAACCTGGTCAGAGTGAGAAAAAGCATGTAAATCTGGCGGTAGTGATTCCCCCTTGGATAAAACAATCAAAGTAGCCGGATACCAGTCAAGTAGTGAAAGATGTGCTTAACCTCCTTCCAATGCTTAACACTTGGGCAATGCATAAACGTGCTTATATGAGAGACAACAAACTGAATATCTGACTGAGTTATGCATAAGTAAATCAAGCATCCAACAGCTTGCTGATAGAGAACAACATCAAATGAATCTCATGCATCATGAAGACTCAACCGTAAACCTTTTTCCATAGGAGTGGCAATAGGTTTGCAATCTGAAGACCTCTGCATATATAAGCATCTCATTGCTCTGCTGGACCAATATCAGTTGTTCTTACCTATTATATTGGGAGAGGGAAAACTGATCAGTGCCTGATGAGGACAAATATATCTGCTATATAGTAGAATTCTGATCCTCTTTTATACTATACGGAAATAATGTTATCCTGTTAATTTGTTTATGTGCACAGTTCTTCATATTTTCGGCCAATTTGTTACAAGTTGGAATTGGTCATATATGAACAATATATTATTCAAATATTTTGTAAAACATTTTATATCTTGCACATTTTTATCTCTTATGTATTCTAAGATCTTGGAAATACAAAAACCAACACCCCCTCCAGAAAAAAAGTCTATATGTATCAGCGAATTGTATAGGTTCATAATAGAAAACTCTACTTGAAAATCTAGCCTCACCTTCCCTGAAATTATGCACAAAATACTCTCATTAAGAAAAGACATTACCAGCCTTCTCATCGCTAGAACACGCAACGGATATGGCTGTCATTCATGCAAGCCAAGAATACTTAAGGATTGGGTCTCATATATGTGCAGCATTGACTGCAGACAGAGCGATTTTGGCGATTTGATGTCTCAATAAATCAAAGGCACAAAGGCTAACTTCTAGGCAGATGCAAAAATTATTCGGTCTCTCCACTTGTAAGTTCTATGCAAACCTGAAAGACAGAATGAATCATAGCATGTAATATGAGCAGAGGAATCAGGCAGCGGAACACTGCGCAGATTCACTAGTATATGAACCAAGCATTCCCTTTTCAAAGGTAGTCTTCAATGAAGAGACATTCTAAAAAGTGTATCTCTTTATGTAAAGAAAAAGCCCAGCTGATCCTACCTATCATGGTCCCAAATGTAACAGCAACAATGAGTATGTGCAACATCTCTTTTGAGATTCAGACACATTAAAGACCGGCTGTATGAAATTTGTTGGAGCTTGAATTGATGGTTTCCGGGCATTAATAAACTCAAAATTCCATTTGGCTTGTAAGACCATTATGATAAGGCTGCCTTAAGTATATGGGATCGGATAGGAACATTGACATTGTATTCCCTCTGGCAATTCCTAATGCTGCATATTTTGAAGGAAGACACTTATTCTATAATGTCCTCTTAAGGACTTGTAGCATTAATCTTGCCAACACTTGGATGTTGAATTGATAACAAATGTAACAATCTCCTAGAAAAACTATTTCGGCTGAATCTGTCAGTGAACCCTATATGGTCCTGTAGAAACTTTGACATTTGTACATATCAATGAAATAGAAAAACATTTTCCAGAAGAAAAAAATGCATTATGTATGCATTTGTGCATGCATGTAAATGCACATAAGCACACAAATATATACAGGTTGACTTTTTCAGATGAATGTCCCTTACTTAGATTCAGCTGTGAAGATGAAGTATAAACCCTAAATTTATACAGGAGACCATAAGCATACATGTGCCACATGTGTGTAACATGAGGAAAAACATATGTTCAATGTTCATATGGCTATTTTAATAACTTCACTTATGTACTCACCTGTTCAGAAAAGGTACAATCAAAAAATCATGAGAAATATAGGACACCAGCAAAGGCACGACGACCAGGACTGCCACAAACTTCACCTGTAATAATCATGTGCCAATGTTAATAATGCTAAAAGAATGTTCCTTTTTTTTACATCAAAACAAGTAACCCAGAAAACACTCTAAATAATTTAATACCACAGATAATAGTCCAAGTAAAGACACAAGTATATTTCAACAATGTGAGATAAACAAAGGAAACACATAATATTCCAGACAGAGTTAACCAAAGTAGATTGACAAAAATGTCTCCTTCCATCCGACCAGAGGTTCATAGAGGGCATCATGAAATTTTCAGAGGCAGCTAAGGCAAAAAGTGTCTGCCCAAAAGCAGGTACCTCTTCCCTCGCAGAAGAGAGTCAAGTGGACTGAAATGCTTTCCTTCACTTGCATTGAAGAGTAAAAGGAGCAAATTACAAATTGACAATGTACAGACTGAAAACTTGTAGCCAAATATCATAGTTCCATCATCCACAAGGGTTCTTAGTTTTAAGCATAGTGACTGAAGCTTTAAAATGAGGTAGCTTAAGTCATGTCTTTCAAAAGAGCATGTAGATCTAGAATTTTATATTGCTAAAATGAGGATTAACTTTTAAGATGGAAGCGAGTCTTGAGTTCTCCCAAGAATTGATTTTGTGTCTTAAAAGGCATCGTTCATAATCGTCAACTCTCCTAGTAGGGTTCTAGCTATGGGGGGATTGAAGCTCCTGGTGTGCCCAAGCTGGGCATGATGGTTAACCCAGCAGCTTCGGCCATCTGTGGCAATAGCAAATAGAAGTGGATCCATGAGGCAGCCATGTCTAATAGAGAGCCAAGGGGCAGCCCTATCTAATAAAATGCTTTAATCTGATTGCCTAAAAGAGTTGACCATTGATATTAATCCGAGACAAGGCATTTCCCACAAGTCTTGTGATCATTTTGATGAATTTTAGGCCCTCAATTGAGATCTTTTAGGGATTGGAAAATCAAGTCCCACTTAAAATGATCATAAGCCTTGTCAAAATCAATCTTGATGAATAGGACATTTTGAGAAGACTCCTCGGCAAATTCCATGCCTTCCCACACATCAATAATGGCCTCCATGATGCATCTACCCTTTATGAATCCTTTTTTATCATCATAGATTCAAGAGCAAAGATGGAAGGCAATGCGATTTGCAAGGAGCTTCACAAAGATCTTATGGTAAGTTTGCATCACAGTGATTGGAAGCCAATTTTCAGTCTTGATTTTTTTTGTCTTTTTTGTGGATCAACTTAATCACACCTTCATTGAGGAAGTTAGGCAAGCATAGGGCTTCTTGTCACACCATGTGTAACAACACTTAAGACTCCAATAGACAAGATGTTATGTCCCTAGATATAAATGGACATCAGTGATGTCTGTAATTATCCAATCAACGTGTGGAGTGTCCGCCCAAGTGTTGATTGGACCAACTCCTTAAAAGAGACTATAAATAGGACCCATAGGCTCATTTGTGATCCATTCCTCTTATGAGGCCCTTGGACTCTTGGTGCATGGTGGAGTTCAAGCACTTGTATGGTGTGGGTATGGTGGTATCGAACACCATGCCCTTGAGAGGGATACCACCCTCTTGGTTGCAGGCTCCCAGACTCGCAAGTGGGTCTCTATGGACCCGATGGCTTGGAGTTCACTCTTGAATCAAATATCTTCTTTTCTATGTTTCTAAATATGTCTTTTGTCGTGTCTTGTGTTGCAGTGCTAATCATGGACGGATCTGACATTCATATCAGAGCCTCGTCCTACAAGGATGAGGCATGGCAACGTGCACAAGTCCACTGGAGCTCATGGAGCTAGGATGGTTCAGCTTGACATTCTTTTGAAACTGCATGTTGAAGGTGATATGGGACACGTCCAGCAAGAGGAAGCAAGGGGACCACATGCAAGCCTATGATTCGGATGGATTTCCTTGTGAGTAATCTATTCTAAATCAACAATTCTAGCTCCCTTTGCCACACCATACCATGAAGGTACATCATGCCTTCACCCCCCCCCCCCCCCAACCTACCTGGAAAGGATGGGGGCAATGGAAGAGAGCCGCCCATGGAAGGGTGGTGGTACCTTGTTCCCTCCACCTTCTCTACCCCTAAATTGGAAGCTAGAGTACTTTTTTCATAATTGTTGATTCCCAACAAGGACAGTGAAACAGACGAGATAGGAGGCAGAGGAAGCAAGGTGGTTGCCTCGAATACAAGGTGTTCCTTCTTTTACCAAGGGCTGACACAAAATCCAAAGCCATGCTGATTTTTTTAATTCTGTGCCCCTGGCAATGGAGAACCTAGGTAGCAACCTCAGAGGAGAAAACCCTCCTTCCATAATTACGAGGCCATATCCCCTCTTTGCAAAGAGGGAGGGCATCTCTAATCTTGTTGCTGCCTCGGATTCTTCTCCCCAAAAGGCACGTGAGATTCTTCTCCCCAAAAGGAAGGTGGGATTCTTCTCCCCAAAAGGCACGTGCCTCAAGAAAGAAGAATGGACTGATGGAATTTGAATACCACTAGAGTAGCCCCAGCATGGGCCTAACAAGAAACACATCGATTGTTTGTCCTAACTTTTTTTGGGGTCACAAACCAAAAAACCACCATGGAAAGCTGGGCACTACTTTTTGGCAACCTGACAATGGTGGTTCTAGGCACCTTGGGAGGTAGAATCCATGTGTATGGTTGCTCCCTAACGCTTGTGGAGGAGGGGCAGAAAGATAAAGTTGGAATCCATGGCTTCTAAGAAGAAACTTGGGGCTGAAGCAAAAAAGTTGAGGAGGTGGACTTCACAATACACATTTAATTTTCCAAAAATCCATGCTATATTGGAGCATTCACTTCATTCTTTTTCACTTTTATTGTTTGTCACAGACCATAATTTGGCCCGTGATGTTACATGTTACGTATGCACTCTACCAAAGGTTCGGTTGAGAACCACTGATTTGTGGACTCAGGATGGTTTTGTGAAACAGATCATGTGTTGTTGGACTTCGAACTAGGACATCATGAGGGATGGAGGGTTGAGCAAAGTAGTGTACTGCTATTGGATACACTGATCATTTACGTGTTAATGGGCACCCTTTTGGGTGAGCCATGTGATATGGCATTCCCATCAAAGACTGTGACTATCTATCAGTACCTTCATTCTAGGGGAGGACTTTCCTCGCTTCTTGTACACTCGTGATAGTATTCAACGTATGCTGTTGTACAACTCTTCGATGTTCATATTAGCCGGCCTTTGCCATGGACACGAACCCCAAAGGCTTGGATTCTCGCTCTACAGCAGTCATTCCAACGTGAAAGAAGGAAATGCTATACAAAGAAGAGGGGCGCACGAAAACAACATTGCACTATGTTGTCTTCTTAGCGTTGTCTCCATATTATGCACTTTGTATATGTGAAACTCGCTCTTGGTGGGGCATTAGAGTATACCCTTAAGGCAACCCGAGATTATGAGCTCGTTCAAACTGACATGTGCATGATGTTATCTTCTCGATAGTGCTCCACGAGAATATGATCATCATATATCCTTGTTCCGTGACAATTGACGTAATGATGACTTCCACAAGTATCCTAGTCCCACAACCATTGCCCATTTGGCACCTTGGGCAAGTATTCTGGTTCCAAGTACTTGCCTTGCGTGACAACTTGGACAAGTCGATTTTTTGCACTACCTCTCGAGGACATCTAAACTTGGAAGACATTATCTGAGATGTTCCACTAGAGCCTAATTTGGTTCAGGACCAAAGGGAGAGGAAGTCCCGAGGGACTTCTTATCATGAGTATCTGATCAATGGAGGCGCCAACCTTAGTCCATTTTGACTGTGGAGACAATTAGGTCGTCGAAGGATTGGGCATCATAGGTTAAGTGTCCGACCAAGTGTGAACCAACTGTCTAGTGTGGACTTGACCACTTCCTCGTTTGCCTCTATAAATAGGATCTATGGGCTCATTTGTGCGATATCTCTCGCATGAGGCACTTGTACTCACCCCTACCGATGGGGGCCTAGTGGTATGAGCTTGGCTCTAAAGCTGGGAGTGAGTCTGATGTCCTCCCTTCTACTATTTATGAATATGGATTGTGTTTTGACTTGTCCAACAAGGAGGATCTTGGAGGACCTAGCAACTAGGAAGTCCAGTGTGGCTTCTTCTTAAGGTCACTAATTCGGCGAGAGCATGAGCATGAGTCTATAAGACTTCAGAGTCAATTAATACATTGAAGGATCAGCTCCCCGATTTTAACCAAGGAAATTGCCGACGATAACAATTCACTATAAGGGAAGGGGGAGGGGGGAAGTGTCATGCCCCTAAATTTAAAGAACACCAATGATGGCCGCTTGTAGTTAAAATCTCTGGCCAACGTGTGGAGTGTCTTCCCACGCATCAATTGGGCCACCTCCTTAAAAGAGACTATAAATAGGACCAATGGGCTCATTTTTTATTCATTCCTCTTATGAGGCTCTTGGACTCTTGGCCCACACGTGTATAGTGTTGGTATGGTTGTATGAGACACCACGCCCTTGAGAGGGCTTCCATCCAGTTCTTTGTAGGTTCCCAGGCTTCGGGATGGGTCGCTATGGATTTTATGCCTAGGAGTTGAATTTGATATCTCCCTTTCTATGTTCATGATCATGGCTTGTGCCATGTCTTGTGTTGCAGAGCTCATCTTAGGGGGAATCAATCAAAAGAAACCAATCTCTTAGACCAACAAGGCTACAACACCTCCTCTATAAATTGAACTTGATTACAAAACTTGACATCTTACAAATAAGCCCCCAAGGGCATGTATTTATCGCTTCCCTAGAAGCTTAAAACGCAAAAACATAAAGCTAAAATAAACCAAAAAACAAAAAAAAAAAGGAAGCTCAAAGCTTATCAAGCTCTCTCAAGTCTCAAAAAAAACACATTTTTGTGGGTACTATGAAGTTGATAAGCCATTTTTCTTATTCTTTTAAGTATTGATAAAAGGACCATAATACCTAGAGATAACCTTAGACAAGGTCCCATATCACGGTTTTAGAACTTGGTGGAACTCTAAGATAGATGTGCTCTCCTATCTCAAAGTTAAATCTCTCTCCTTTGAGGGTCAACATAGGCTCTAGCTCTAACCTTAGCTTTCATAATGCTTTCTTGCAAGTTAAGCATATCATTCGGGTCTTCCGAGAAGTTCTTTGCATCTTTGACTATCTCATGCTGCTATCCTACTCCATAAGAAGCTCTTGGTTGAGACCCGTACATCAATATATTAATTACATCGAGTAAAAGAGTGTTTGGCACTATTATAAGCAAACTCTATTGTAGGCATATTTGATTTGGAGTCTGGACAGAAATCAGACTTCTAACTCGGCAAGTTGGAAAGCCCCAAACTAGATCGGTAAAATGTTTGAGACTTTATCACATGTGACCTTTTCTTTTCAAAAATTATGGAAGATACTTTAAATGAGATCGCATTAAAGCTAATAATTTAGAATGTCTTTATAAAGTTCAAACCAATAAAACTTCCTCTTAGCAAAATCATATGGCTTGTTCACTCCCGGGTATTCTACACTAGGCATAACACGGCTCTGAAATAAGACTTCTTGTCTCTACTTCTTGTCTCATCTCTAAATCTCTCAAAACACATGCGTTACCTATCCTTGATACTACAGTTATTCCACTTGAGTTCCCTAAGCTCCTCTCAACACCCATTGCTTCTCTATCCTCTATCTATCAAGTTTCATGCGCTAAATGCCCTTTCTCTATGGCTTCACATACATCTAAATATGCAAGATTATTCCTACATCTTTCTCTAATGGAATCAAGTGGCTCGCTATTGATCTAAATTAAACTCAATCCATTGAGCATAGGGATGCGACCGCACGAGTCTTCTGCCATATTAAATTTTCCCTTGCAATATCTAAGCTCATAATCAAACTCTTTTAAGGATCTCTTCCAGAAACACCTTGTGATCTTTAAGGTCTATTAGATTAGAGATGCACTTAATGCTCTCTTGATTGAACAATATATTGACCTTATCACCTTATAAATAATGATGCCACCTTTTCAAAGCTTGGATGATTACAAATAGCTCCCTCTCATAGATCATGTGATTTGTTTAGGCCAATTCTAACTTTTTGCTTTCAAAAGAAATTGGTTGACCATGCTAGATTAGAACCGCTCTAGTGGCATACTCACTTCATTTATTTCAACCATAGAGGGTTGATTGGAATGTGTTATATGGAAAAGTAGAGCTCTCACTTTTCCATGCTTTGTTTTTGTTGATCTTCTCCTACAAGGTTTTCTCGTTCCCTTTAATCTCATCCATCATGGTTCAACTATTTTCGCATCTCTTTTATGAATCTCCAATAGAATCCTAATAAAGCTAAAACCTCTCAACTCTTATTTGTTCCTCAAATGTGACCATTTCATGAAAGTCCATACATAGTAGGATCCATAGGGATTTCTTGTTTGGAGATGATATTCCCTAAGTTACTTCTTTCTAAAAGAATTCACACTTTGGCTCCTTGGCAAAGAGTGAATTCTCTCTGAGCACCTAGAAGACTTTCCATAAGTGTTCCAAGTGATCCTCCTAAGTCTTACTATAAACAAGGATGTCATCAAGAAGGCCTACCATAAATTGACCTAGATATAGGCATACATGGTTCATGGGTTCTTTGAATGTGGGCTATGGCACAAGCATTGGTGAGACCAAATGGCATCACAAATTTATAATGAAAGAAAAGGGCTTCAAGTAATAATGCTTAAGAAATTTCAAAAGGTAAATTTTCACATGAGGATACTTTTGCATGTGCAAACATAGGAGTACCTTTTGATCACGCAGCATTGCATGCTATATCAGCAAAACCCTTAGATATTTGATTCTGGAGCTACTAAGCAATTGTGAATTTTCCTACTTTTGCTTTACCAAATGATACAAATCCATATGAAGGATGCTTGGGAAAAAAAATGCACAAGTTACCTTTCGGGAAGCATGAATTTATTATAGCTACAAGAAAGTTGCAAATTTTTCACTCATATGTGAAGGGACCAATAAGAGAAGACTCTATTCACGATCAAAAGTCTTTCATTACATTCATTGATAATTTTATGAGAAATTCTTGGGTTTTTTATCTAAAAACAAACCCAAAAGTCTTTTCTACATTCAAGGGATTTGCAACTATAATTGAAAATGAAACTCCTAGTTCAAATTTTAAATTTTAGATAGAGATGCATAATACATTGATTTCAAGTCCTACTTAAAAGATAAAAGCATTGTTCTTCAACTCACAATAACACATACTCCAAAGCAAAATGGTATTGCAGAGAGAAAGAATTGTGTACTTGTAGAAATGACACATAACATGTTATCTTCCAAAGAAGGTTTCTCACAAGTTTTGGTTTGATACTATTCATCTAGCTAACCATATTCTTCTTGATAGGATTGTGAACATCTACTAAAGTTTTGAAGGTTATTACACCTTATGAAGCTTACCATGGTAAAAAACAGGTTATTACACCTTATGAAGCTTACTATGGTAAAAAACCCAATATGAACTACTTTAGGGCATAGTTGTTTCTGACTTCTGACTTCTGACGTTTAGCCGACGTCTGACGGGTAAGGTAAAACGTTTCTGACGTTATCTGACGCCGCCCAAAATTTTTGCAAAGAAGTAAATGAAAAAAGTACTCTTTGGAGTTATTATGGCAAAATACCATTAGATTAATAATTTAATCAATGAAAAATCATCATATTAATCACTATTCACGAATGACAATGATACATTAAGGGTGTGACCATAGTACATCAGTCTATACACATTACCAAATTCCAATTCACCAAAAAGGTGAGGGGTCAATACTAAAGATGATGACTATAGCAAAATAAAGACAAAACTTAAGTAGCCAATCGTAGATGATAGACCGTGGTCTATAGACAATAAAGACTCTTGTATGCGGCACATCATACACGGAAATGGTCACATGGATGTATCAAAAATCATGATAAAATAAGAGAATGTCACATATCCTCATGTAGTACATCACCATCATCATAATCAGCAGCACAAGCTGCCTCCTTATCCTCCTCAATAATATCCTCATGAGTTTCCAAAAAAGTGTGGCATGATGAAACAATTATCTCACCATAATGCTCCTCTTGCAATGCATCAGTGACATGAATTGTGCATCATACATCTACATCACCTATGTATGCATATCCGATTGGGAAATGTACATGTGTGTTGCATCAGATATTGTCATCATGTATGCAGTTTTATAATACTGTTGGGGGCATATATGCATAATGTATATATACTGTATACATAGTCAATAGACTTCAGCCTCAAGCACATCAAAATTCCTTTTTATAATGCTGAAGGTGTTTAATTTAACCTTACCTGAATCTGATAGCAGTTATCCCAATTTCATTAATCATTAGGATAGCAATGTTCCAGAGCATTATGAAGACATTCATTTAATTGTGATATGTCATGTTGCTGAACACAGGCTATAGCTCTGATTTTGTCTCAGAAGATTTTTAAGATTCAATGCCACAATTATGATTTGGATACCTTACTGTTATGCCACAGTGACGTTCAAGAATATGGTTCCACTAAAGATGCCTATGGTTCATGTTAATAGTTATGCTATAATCTACAAGGTTATGCATATGCCATGGTTATGTAATGGATATGAGTCTACAGATGTGCACAACACACACAGCATAGGTGCATTGGCACATGGAACTTGTGCATTAGGACACAGCCAAAAGGAGGCACAGCCAGGAGGTATCACTCATGACTATTAATTCAGTCTGGACTGTGTAGGGCTCTTGAAACAGGCCTTTGTTGAACTTCCAGAAGAAGGTGGCATGCTCAGGTAGCAGGCTACAGCTACAGCCTACAAGCCCACAACAGGGCAGCACAAATTTTGTAGACTATGGAGCATAGAGTTAATCACCAGAGAATTGCATGCAGCAATAAAGACTAGAAATGCTTACTGTAATCGTTTGGAATGTTCAATGGACTAAAATTGAGCCAAAAAAAAAAAATCCTGCAAAAGTCAAGTCAGCTACCCGTCAGTAACGCGAGAGTCAGTAACCTTTTTCCTGACGTCAGCCAAAGGTAGCTGACGCGTCAGGAAACTTTAGGGTTTTTTGTTTCTTTGTCATATGTTCACATAAAAAAGAAAGATCATGATAAGTTTGATGAAAAAACAATCAAATCTGTTTTTGTTGGTTATGGTGTTGAGAACAAAGATTATAGATGCTATGCATCAGATATAGATAAAATTTTGGTCTCACGCATCACTTACATATATGAAAATCACATTTATGCTAAACAGATTTAATAAAATCAGATAATCATGCATCTTTTGAAAGAAATTCGGACCCTTACAATCAGTCGTATACGGATATTCAACCTAAGTCCCCATCTCCTACTCAACTTGAATTTAAATTTCATTTGTCGCCTCAACCTGAATCTTCACCATCTCCTATTATTTTCAAATTTTAGGAGGAAAAAAAAACAATTCAAGAAGTTGGACAATCATCTAGAAATCGAGAAGAAATAAGAGAATTATCACCCATTTTAGAGAAGTTCCAAAGTTGTTTTTACAAACTATGCAAGAGAGTGGCATCAAAAATTTCAGGGAGAGAACAAGAAATCAACAAAAAGATCAAACAAATCAAGCAAATTTCGCAAAAGATACTGACACTCATTCTATTTTAGCACTCGCTTCAATTGAGAATGAACCTGCACATCTTCATGAAGCATTACATAATTTTGTATAGAAAAAAGCAATGCAAGAGAAGATTAATGTTAAAAGTGAGCTAAGCCCAACAATAATTCCACAGAATCTTTCCAACACTAAAAATCTTGCACATATACACACCTTCAACCAAATAAGATAGATTAATGACAACATTTGGATAAAAGACTAAATATAGAATGGATCTAGGTACAAAAATTGGAGAAAAGTGCATCTAAGAGTTAAGAGAAAGTGAAAAAGTATTGAAATTAGAAGAGAAATAGGATTATTTATGGAAAACAACCTATGTGTTGTAATTAGCGTAAAATTCTCAACCCTAACAAAATTTAGTTTCTTCTCTAATATAACAGAGCCCAAATCCTTCTCCTCTTGAGATAGTAGGCAAGAAAACCTCATACTACACCAAGATTTGAGGAATAACTAGAAAAAGGGAGTTACTAAAATCAGCACGCACACACTCTTGGGAGTGTGTAAAGAAAAAAGGTTGCAGCAAATCATCAAAAATCAGCAAAAAGACCTTCAATAAGAAGCATCTTCACCTCAAGTGCATAGAGTATGCATGGGACACTTAATGTGTGCCCTCCTTGTAGTGTCTATATAGTTTTAGACTCCCCATAGCATAAGTTTTTAAGAAAAACTAAAAAAAGGCATTGATATTGCAATTCATGGATTGATTGTGTCAATTTTTGCTTTTTCTTTAGTGAAAATAATATCGGCCTAATTAATAGACAAGTTGAGCTAATCTTCTAACATTTTATGTTTTTCTTGATCGGCATGAAGAGCTCTACCATTTGATGTGTTTAGCTTTTGAAAAGCACAAAGTCAACAAAATTTAGGATTTGCTTTTTAGATGGATTTTAGGTCTCAAATGATCATCAATAATAAATTCTTGAAGATTTTTTATCGTTTTGACTATTTCTTAAATTTAGGGTTTATTGAAAATTTCTGCCAACGATCCTTCCTTAAATGTCATATTGAGGTAAGATTTAATAATCCGCATAACTTCCGATGTCTCTTTGGACAATGGCTTAGTAAATATATATGCCACATTCTCACTTGTAAGTTGTAATAACATAAAATAAGTTCAATGTGCTTCTTAGATACCCGCTGACGAATATATTGATAATGAATTTCAATATGCCTTGTCCTAGCATGATGAACAGGATTCTTATCAATAGCAATAGCACTTTGACTATCTCAATATAAACATCAAGATAACTTAAAATTTTCCGCAAGTGTAGTTGTATAGGAAGCCTTAGTCTCTATTTCACTTGAAGATGTAGCCACTATAAGTTGTTTCTTAGAATACCAAGAAATACTGCATTCTCTAACAAAGAAATGATAACCACTAGTAGATCTTCTTGAGTCTCTCTTATCCACCCAATCAGAATCTACAAATCCTTGGAAGTATAAAATATGGTGATTTTGGAAAAACCATAGCATAATTCATAGTTTCTTTCGAATATCTGAAAATTCGTTTCACTACTTTCCAATTAATTTTAAGGGGTTTGTGCCCACTACCTAAACATTCATACTTGAAAAACAAAAAACTAAAAATCAGACCATGTATTGCAAAGATAAATCAAGTAACCGATTGCTTGACTACAAATAGTAGTATCAAATGGATCTAACTCTTCTTCTGCTCATAAAGACATATCAACATCCATAAGAGTTTGCATAGGTTTAGAATATATATACCTTCATAAGTTCAAAGTTATCCAAACTTACGAACTCAAGATAGAGAACACAAACACATACACATTAGGAAAAACAACAACCAAAAGCAAGAGACTACACAAAAAATAAGATTAATATAAGACATGAAAAATACAAACAAGAAAGATCATGAACATCAAATACTTTCTTAAGTTCGATTCTCTCGGACCTATCATGATCATATCATTAACACAAATGATGATTATAATCAAAACATCTTCCTCTTACTTATCATAAAGAATAGGAGCATTTTTTGAGTTTTTAAACTAATGGACATAAGATATAAATGAATCTTCTCATGAAGCTCTTGGTGCTTGCTTAAAACTATGAACAACTTTGATTACCTTGCAAACAAGGTGTACTTTATATTTCTCTTCATAACTTCTAGTTGTGGAATGTAGACATCCTCATGTAAGATCACTATTAAGAAATGTTGTTTTAATATCTAACTCGTATACTTTCCAATCAAAGAATGCAACTACAAAAAGTATAATCTTAACTATGGCCATTCTAGAAGGAGAAGCAAAAGTCTCATCATATAGTCTATAGCTCTCTTTTGTGCATCTTTGACATCAAACCTTGCTTTATACTTGTCAATAGTACCATCAACTTTATTTTGATCTTGAATATTCATTTAACACCAGTTGCTTTCTTTCTCTTAGGTAAATCACAAAGCTTCCATGTTTGATTCTTATGAATAGAATCAATCTCTTCTTGCATTGCTTTCTTCTGTACAAGATTAAATAATTCATCTTGAACACTCGCAGGTTCATTCTCAATTGAAATAAAAGCAAGAATGTTATGAATTTCAAAAAATTTTGCATTATTTACATGATCCAATAGATCTTTCTAACTTCTTGTCCTTCCTTTGAAAGTTTGGATGCCTCTTTTTACAAAGTTTGCAAGTATCACCTGGTGTGATGAAAAAGATAACAAGCACCCCGGGCTCGCTCGGCGACTCGCACCGGCCCGTCGGTAGGGTGTTTTGCTTGAGTGTTTGTTCGCTTGCTTGAAAGCAGAAAGTCACTTGTTGAATGAAAAACTTGCTTGCATTAGAAAGAGAACGATTACAGAAAGAACGGCCTAAGCCGGCCCGCGTTGAGCGTCGCGGGTAAACGCGTTACAGTGAGTCGGCCCGCGTTAAGCGTCGCGGGCAAACACGTACAACGGCCCCTCGATGGCACAACGGCGCTTTCGAGAGGTGCGTGCGGAGGGGACTAGCACGAAGGCTACCGCACGTTGAGCGCAAGGGTCACTTGGTTCGCTTGGGTCACTTGGGTCGGAGGCTCACTATGTCCCCCTATAAGTACTTGCAATTTGGCGCCGGTCGGCAAACCACACAAGCACCAACAGGGGCTAGATAGAAATACAGGAAGAAGGAAGGGGGAGGGGGGGGGGGGGGGGGGGGGGGGGGACTCTTGCCCACGGGTTGTCACATATTCTCCCCCGCTTTGAAGAGCTTTGCGTCCTCGTAAAGCTAAGGTATTCGCGCTTGGGATGTTGAAGGATGAGTCGTTTCATACGCCTCAATTAGGGCTTGGGCTGTCGGAGGCATGCTGTTCTTACTTACCCATGTTGCTTCTTTGAGGGGTCTTCCACGCCACTTGACCAGAAACTGAGTGCTATTGTCCTTAAGTATCAACTCTGCTTGTCTTTGTTCAATTGGATCTTCCACCAAAGTGACTTGACGTCCAAAACAAGTATCAGGGCGGAAGCGTTTTAGCAGAATAACATGGAATGAGTTGTGGATATGAATTTCGGGTGGAAGATCAAGCTGATATGTAACTTGATTGAACCGATGACGAATCCTGTACGGCCCATAGTACCTGTGATTAAACTTTGGAGTGAAATTTCTTGGCAAAATGATATTTTTGGCATTCACAAGGACTAAGTCTCCCACTTGATAGTCTGGAGCTTCTGTTCTATTTTGATTAGCAATCCTAACCATCCTTTCTTTGCTTTTTATGAGAGCTTCCTTTGCTTGACGAAGCTTGGACTTCCAATCTCTTAAAAAGTTCCCACATTCACGATCTGCTGCCACTAGCACCTCATCTGACATGAGTGCCATGGGTGTGATTACACTTTTGCTGGTAGCCACTTCAAACGGCGACATGGATGTACTGGAATGGATGGAGCTATTGTAATGGAATTCTAAAATGTCAGTGTTTAGCCCAATCCTTCTCGTCTGCTTGTACATAACTCCTCAAGTAATTTTCTACTGTTTGATTGATTCTTTCTGTTTGCCCATATGTCTCGGGATGATATGCCGATGAAAATCTAAGTTGCGTACCCAAAATGGAGAATAACTTGCGCCATAAGTCGCTCATAAATCTTGTATCCCGATATGAGACAATCGCCAACGGAAGACCATGATATTTGAAGACCTTCTGAAAAAACGTTTGTGCTACCACCTTTGCCGGCATGGGTGGCTTCATAGGTATGAAGTGCGCTTGCTTTGAAAAATAATCTACCACTGCAAGAATTGCATTGTGTCCATCTGACGTTGGCAGATCGGTTATGAAATCCATACTTACCATGTCCCACGGTCTGTTCGGGACTGGCATGGGCTGAAGTAGGCCTTCCGGTTTAACCTTCTGTTGTCTTACTAGTTGGAAGGTTAGGCACGTTTGGACATACTCAATCACGTCTTCTTTCATCTTCGGCCAAAATACATGCTCCTTTAAATGTTCGTAACTTCTTCTTTGTCCTCCATGTCCGGCTAATTGACAATCGTGTGCTTCCCATAAAAGCATTTTCTGTAGTTCTGCATTATCTGGTATGTAAATCCTTCCCTTTCTATA
Organism: Ceratopteris richardii; assembly: GCA_020310875.1. Taxonomy (NCBI): domain Eukaryota; kingdom Viridiplantae; phylum Streptophyta; class Polypodiopsida; order Polypodiales; family Pteridaceae; genus Ceratopteris; species Ceratopteris richardii. The sequence goes on along the minus strand of CM035438.1, from coordinate 69,728,703 downwards.
TAACATGTTGTTCATAATTGTGTATTTCCCTTTATGGTCTAAGCCCGAGCGTACATCTTTGACGATCCTCTGTATTTCCGGATCCGTTTGTTGCAATTTACGAATTTGATCTTTCGTCTTACTCTCGGCCATGGAAATCGCGGCCAGCGTCGGTCTTCTGCTCAGGGCGTCTGGCATGACGTTTTGCTTGCCTGGTTTGTGAATTATGTTTATGTCAAATTCAGCCAAGAAATCTTGCCATCTTGCTTTCTTGGGAGATAACTTAGGTTGAGTACAAAAATACTTGAGTGAAATATTGTCGGTGTAGATCTTTGTGTGTTTATCTTGCACATAGTGACGCCACTTTCGCAAACAGTGGATCACCGCGAGCATCTCCTTCTCGTGAGTGCTCCATCTTAACTCTGTACCTGAAAACCTGTGTGACTCATAAGCCACAGGGCGACCTTCCTGCATAAGGACCCCTCCAATTGCTAATCCTGACGCATCTGTGTGGATCTCGAACTCTTTGTCAAACTCTGGCAACTTCAACACAGGGGCTTCGCACATCACCTGTTTGAGTTGCTCAAAAGCATCTTGTTCCTTAGGCCCCCACACAAAGCAACCCTTTCCTTTAGTTAACTCTGTGAGCGGAGCAGCCACTTTACTGAAATCTTTTATGAATTTTCTTGGAAACTGGCAGAACCCTATGAATTCTCTTACTTCTCTCACTGTTCGCGACGGAGCCCATTGACGCACAGCGGTGATTTTGTGAGGATCTATCATCACCCCTTTATCTGAGACTATGAAACCGAGAAATTCAACTGATGTCATCGCAAATTCACATTTCTCTGGTTTTGCATATAGTTGTCTTTCTCTTAGACGTTGAAGTACGGCTCTCACATGATCTAAATGTTCCTCAAGAGTACGGTTGTATATCAATAAATCGTCTATATAAATGATCAGGAACTCATCTAGCATGTCCCTGAATCCATCGTTCATCTCTCGACAGAACGTGCCTGGCGCGCTTGTGAGCCCGAAAGCCATAACTAACCATTCATAACTGCCATAGCGTGTTCTGAATGCTGTCTTTTCAATATCCTTCTCTGCTATGCGAATCTGATGATAACCGGACCTTAGATCTATTCGTGTAAAAAAATTTTGCCTGGCCTAACCGGTCCATCAACTCATCCATGACTGGCATTGGATACTTTGTTTTCACTGTAATTTTATTCAAGGCCCGATAATCCACGCATAACCGCATGCTTCCATCTTTCTTCTTGACGAATAGGATAGGAGCACCATAGGGTGAACTACTAGGTCGAATGAAGCCTTGTTGTTCCAGTTCTACTAATTGCCTTTTCAACTCTTTCAGATCCGTTTCATTCATTCTATAGGGTGCTTTGGCCGGTGGAGCTTGGCCTGGCATTACTTCAATCTTATGTTGGACTTGCCTAAGTGGTGGCAGCCCGCTTGGTAACGACTTGGTAGGACATCTTCAAATTCCTTTAGTACTTCATGCACTCTTTGATCGCCGACCATCCTGTCGTTTTCCCTTTCTTCTAAGTCAATGGTGTTACATTTTATCAGGCACAAATGGGCCTCAGCCCCTTGCTTCATTGCTTTTTCTACCTGTTTGGCCGTCAATGGCCCTTGTGTTTGCTGTCTTTTCTCTGCTCTTGTTATTGCGGCTACTGATTTCATTTTTCATGCTCGTAAATTCACTGCCTTGTTCCCTTTATTTTAACTATTGGATGGCACACTCTCTTGATGCATAGGTGCCTTTCCTTTTCTCTATCTGTCCAACTCCTCTTTGGATGTGGGAGGAGCGACGGCCTTGTGTTTCACTTCTTGCAACTTTGATCCTGGGTTCTCTACCACTTCTGACTTGCCTTGTGGCTCTTTACTTCCATCTGGGGTCCTTTTCGGAACTCTATGACAATCTACAACCATTATGTTGCCTTGCATGTCAAGCAGGAGTTTATCAATCCCCTTACCTAACATGCTCACCATATAACGGTCCATGAAAGATAGTCCCACTATTACATCGAACGGTTCCAATGGCACTACTAGAAAGTCTAACTTTGCCGACCACTCCCCCACTGTCATGCGGACGTTGAGGGCGATCTTTACATTATCATCCCGACCTTGAGCAAAGGTGACTGACATTTCGGGAAGTTTACTCAAGGCCAACTGCAAATTTGCTGCACATTGTGGCGACATGAAGTTATGCGTCGCACCTGAATCAACTAGTACTGCTTTTCTTTTGTTTCCAAAAGTTCCCCAGAAGTACATGTCCTGTATCATTCGTAACGTCATCGGGAAGCACCTTGGCATTGCTGCCACAGTACCTACATGAGGCGCATTGTTACTCGCTTGTACTTCTTCTTCGTTGTCATCTAACTCTGTCAGGACCACATTCGTGTTACGTCTTTGTGGCTCTTCTTCTACTTGAGCCGTTTGCACTCGCGTTTGATTGTTATTGCGCGTGCATTGATGTGTCCAATGATTCCCACGGCATACTCTACAAAACGGCAGGGGATCGTTCTGTTGCCATTGGGGCATTGGCAACGCCCTCTGCTGATTATTTCCAAAATTGTTTGTATTTCTCTGTACTTGAGCATTGCTCGTATTCTGAGTTGTGGTCGGGCGGGTGTTTGTGTTAGTGTTTCCCGCACCCAGCTGATTCCTTCGTGGTGATACGTTGTCCGTTTTGCGCATGCTTTGAGCCCTTCGGTTGCTCTCAACATCTTGGTACCTTTCTGCCATGACAATCGCGTCCTCCCATGTATTGGGCGATTGCTTTTCTATCTCGCGTCTTGTCCAAACGCTACACCCGTATAGGAACCCATGCAGCCGATCGAGATCATGCATCTCCGTTATCTGCAACATGAGCCTTCTATACTTGTGTATGTATTCAGACAACGGGCCTTCTTGTTTGAGGCCCCTCCACTCGTCCCTGAGTTTGAAAAGGATTCATTTTGAGGGATGAAGTACTCCTCAAAGCCGCCTTGAAGTCCTTCCATGACGTGAATTCCTCCCTTGCTGACTCTGCCAAGAACCATGCATCGGCATCGTCGGCCAGGAAGGATGCGGCGATTTTTACCCAGTGCCGTTTGCCCACCCTTTGTAGGTCGAGGTATTGCTCCATGTCTCGTAGCCATTTGGAGACTGCGAGAGAGTTGCATCTATCCCGAAACTTTTCTGGTGGACATGGCTTGAACTTTCCATAGGAATCCGAGTCGCTCCCATCGTCAGAGGAGGAGACGGGCCGACGTCGCCGTGTATGTGGCCGACGGCCCTGCCGGGATGTTCGTCCCGAGGTCTCACCCTCTTGTGCCTCCAGAAAGAATAGCCTAAGCCGGCCCGCGTTGAGCGTCGCGGGTAAACGCGTTACAGTGAGTCTGCCCGCGTTAAGCGTCGCGGGCAAACGCGTACAACGGTCCCTCGATGGCACAACGGCGCTTTCGAGAGGTGCGTGCGGAGGGGACTAGCACGAAGGCTACCGCACGTTGAGCGCAAGGGTCACTTGGTTCGCTTGGGTCACTTGGGTCGGAGGCTCACTATGTCCCCCTATAAGTACTTGCAATTTGGCGCCGGTAGGCAAACCACACAAGCACCAACAAGAGCTAGATAGAAATACAGGAAAGGGGGGGGAGGGAGCTCTTGCATGCCTTTCTCAACCTGCACACTTTGTTTTTTTTTTTGGCCTTCCATGGGAGACACTCCTCTTCCATCATATGACATGCCTCAAAATGATGAGGAGCTTCTTTTTGCCAAACTATATAGAGAGCTTTGCTCTATAGATGTGAGGCAAATAAGAAGCCATAGCAATAGAGGAAGGGTCAGAGGAGTCCGTCGTCGTGGAAAGGGGTTGATTATTCGACGTGCATCGACCACTTCACTTGGGGATGGAGCTAGTACTAGTAGAACACCGGCTACTACATATACGAGAAGGACGGAGAGAGGGACATTACCATCAATGCCACTTTCCCCTCGTTTTGATGATGAGGGAAATCTTGTCAATGATCCTCACACTCCACCGTCATCTACTTATGAGATGAAAACATCTGATTCTCTTGATGATGATTATGGTGATAGTGAGGTTGATGAGATGGAGGAAGTGGATGATGAGTGATCATTGTTGATCATGATTCATGTGGCATTTTGATTAGAGTTTTGGACTTGTCACTTTATTGACAATATGATGATTGATAACAGATGTATACATACTCATATTACATGTATGATGTTTTTCATTGGCTTTTAGTAGTTACCACTGTGGATTTGTGACTTATCATCTTGTCATTTATGATTTATCATTTATGTATGTATTCTTGGTAATGATTCATGAATCATGATGATCATGTTTGATGTTGCTTGAAGTTGGATTTTGGTATCATGTATGTACTATGATGATGATCATTGATGATTCATGTATGAATTTTGAATCATGATGCATGATGTGATATTTTAATTTGTGATTCTTGAATCTTGATTAGCCTTTCAAGCTTATTTAAATTTTACATGTGATGAATGATCAAGATCACCCGCATAGGGAAAATAATATAAGATGCAATTAATACAAGAAGTCCCATAACCCAAGACTGACAAAGTATGGATAACTGGACTAGTTACGATACAAGAGATCCCACAACCCTGACTACAGGCATGACAAAGCACAATCCTACTCTACTCATATACACACATCTAACCAACTATGGAGGAAAGAACAATAGAAATGAAAACATGATGAATTAATAAAATGGAAATGACTTACATACAGTGCTCTATGAGCATGGAGACTCCATGAGGAGAGGATGCATACTATTTGCAATGGCCAGAGTAAATAAGCTTGTAAGGAGCATGGAACTCTCAACACCCCCCTCCATGTGATGACCCTTTTGTTTTAAATGTGGGGGACTAGTGACATATGGGATCACTTAGTTCATGGGGTTTTAAATCTAATGACATATAGGATCCGTAGGCATAACTTGGATATATGGGATCCAAGTTTGGGACATATGGCATTCTTTGGTTTTTCATGGACATATGGCATCCATCAAGTTTTATATCCATGGACATAAGGGATCCAAGGTGGTGGGACATATCATATATGGCATCCCTCGGATCTTAGGACATATAGGATCCAACACATGTACTTGAACATTTGGAATCCAAGTGGTTTTGTGAGGGTCTAGGGACATGGGATCCCTTAAGGCTTAGACATATCAAGGGTTTACATCATGGGATAGGTGATGCCCTTTTTATCCATTTGCCACATTTGATTTTGATGAAGACCTTTGTTGGTGATGCATCCTTCTTTGGATCCATTGATGGGATCTTTTTTAGGGTCCTCTTCCTTTGTTGACTCCTTGTTGTTGATGTAGGCTATCATGTAGCCTTCCATGGATCGTTAAGTATTTTTGTTTGATCTTGAGACTGTTGATTGTTTGAGCTTGGCCATGAAGTGAGCTTTCTGGTTTGTTTATAGAAGTCTTGTATTCTCTTGTATTGCTCATCTTTGTAATGTAGAGAGAGAGAGTATAAATAAGAATAGAATGGAAATGTGTCTAATGACATTGCGAACGTCCTACCTTGAGTACTACTGAAGGTGGTGTTTAATCCCTTACATAAAGTCTATAAACCTTTGTACTAACGAATAATACATTAAACTACACAAGATATAAGTGTCATTACGGAGGTTTCATATGTAGGCGTTCGCATAATAATGCTCAAACCATATGAGTACATAAAAGTATGCATGTATGTAAAGCACTAGAAAAAAGAATACACCTTGCTAAGTTAGGCATGTTAGGGTAAATGAAATGTTGCAGCCACCTCATCTTATCTACAATATGTTTTGCCATTTCCTCTTTCTAATCAAAGAGTTAAACCCAATGCGCATAATTATCCATTCACGGATCTTTCTCTTCGCTAGAACATGCCAAAAAGCGAATATGTGACTTTTGAACTTATTGATGAATAAAGTATGACCTCAATGCTTGTGTCATAGCTAAAGTTATTTGTGCTTATGCACATACGTGCACTCAATTTTTCCCACTATCTTATTTGCATAAAACCATTATATTGTGCAACTGTTTATACTTATAGAATGGCCTATTTTCCCTTTTTTTCTAATGTGTACGGCCCCTCTCTTTCGATCGTTTGTAGCAGTGCCTAGCCTTCAAAGTCTCTGTATCTCACATGCAGCATGTTGCCATCTATTGTCTTTTCTTGTGAATGTAGAGAGCGTTGGCATAGCACATTTCTTTGCCAATAGATGCCACTATCTTGGCCAGCCTGTTCCGAGTTCTTCAGGTATAGTGTCTGTACAATAGAGTTGCAACGGGCTCGACCATAGCTTGCTTTCTCCCAGAAATTTGTGTGCGCTAGCCGCCAAACAAACCATTATGGGATCATGTGGACTTGGAGTGCTGTTGTAGTTGAGGCTTGAATTCTCATGCAATTGAATGAGAGCCATGGAGGCTTCAGTAGCCGGATCATTCACTTGTTGCAATAGACACTTGTTTCTAATGGATGCAACTCCATTGCTCACATAACCAGAAGGATAGACATCCAATTCAAGCACATGGATAGTCTAAGGAGGAGAAGGCACAGGGATGGGAACTAGAGGCAGAAGGACAGTGACGCATGGATGGGAGGGAAAATTTGTCCTTCGATGGATCTCTCTCTCTCTCTCTCTCTCTCTCTCTCTCTCTCTCTCTCTCTCTCTCTCTCTCTCTCTCTCTCTCTCTCTCTCTCTCTCTCTCTCTCTCTCTCTCTCTCTCGGATGGCTCTTTGACACTCTAGTGACACCCGCATTGATGTACGCAGAAGCAGTATGGGCACCAGGGATCACGAAGGTGATGTGGACGCAGATTGAGAGGCCCCAAGTCACCATGATCTCACGCTTGCCTGCAGCAAGCCCTCCGTTCCACATGACATTATATGAGCTGAGCTTGGCACACCACCGATGCTAGTGGAGGCCCTCTTCCAGTTCGTGACCTTTATTCTGAAAGTCAGAGAGCTCCCCACTATCACGGCCATCATCAGCCGCCTCTCAAAGCTCGAGAAGGAAGTAGAAACATATCATAAGGAGAGGGAAGCATGGCAGAAAGAGAAAGAAGAATGGGCTAAGGAGAGGGCAAACATGAAAGAGGAATTGGAGCTCCTCAAAGCTTCAATGGTCTCTCTTACACCCGAAGAAGGAGAGATTAATATGAACAAGACAGAAGCTCTCAAAGAAGAACTCACCAAATCCTTGACCGAGAGCATGGAAAACAAATTAGAAGCTACCAAAGAAGGGTGGATCGACATAGTGAAGAAGAACATCAAAAAAGAAGCCAAAGAGAAAGCACAAAAGGAAGAAGCCCTCATCGTGCACACCACTATTGAGGAAGAAAAGATGAGACATGCCCGCCGTCTCAATGTACGCATCACGGGCATTGAAGAAAAAGAAGGCTCTACCCCCGAGTCCGATGGGAAGACACTATGCAAGATACTCGGCTACAAAGAGGAGTCCCCCCCATTCATCAAGTCTTGGAGAACGGGACGAGACCCCACGAAGAAGAGAGCTCTCATTCTACACTTCCCTTCCGAAGACATAAGATATACTTTCCTACGCAAGAGGGTGATTTTGAGAGCACTTGATGGCCCCCCCATCTACCTTGACGATGATCTCACACCCATGCAGGTAGCACACCGTCGTGCATGCATGCCGAGAGTACATCAAGCTCGCAAAGAAGGAAAGAAGGCTTCATACAGAGATGGTCGTGTCATCATTGATGGCAAGGCCATCCCATAGGGATTCGCGGCCTGTGAGACACTCGAGGAGATACACCTTGCAGTTGGAACTGCAATGGAGATCTATGGACACACCCAGAGAGATTGGAAGAGGTGCGCAAAGGCAAAGACATCATTATGCTCACAGAGACACATGAGAGCCCGGACCGGGGCCTACCTCGTGTCCACGGTTTTCAGTGGGAGTCCACATACAGAGAGTGTACACGTCAGCACACCACCCGAGGATCAGGAGGAGTAGCCATACTCTTTAGAGATGGACTTCAGAGCAGGATACAGATAGTCGCACGTGATTCACAGGCCAGATATCTTTGGATTCGACTCCAACTCTCGCAGGAGCGGATCATCTTCATAGCATTATGCTACTTTGCTCCTTCTAGCTCGCGTTTCGCTATCATAGATCGAGAGGAGGACTCACCATACACTTGCTTGTCAGAAGAGATTACAGAGTACTCTGCATTTGGGGAAGTCTTCCTTATGGGAGACTTCAATGCCAGGACAGGCAATGATCAGTGTGAGATATTTGACCCAGAAGACCCGGAGATACTACATACCATAGAGGATGAGTCTACAGCTCGAGCTTCAGCTGACGCTACACACACTCACTATGGCACTCACCTACTCAGACTAGGCTCTCGACATAATCTCGTTATCTATAACGGGATGACTCAGTGGCCTACCTCAGGAGGATTGACATGCATACCACACTCAGTCACAGATGGCGGGGGAAGTAGAGTAGATTACGTCATGGGGTCCAGAGAGGCCATCCACCTACTTACCTCATTCACCATCCCACCCATACCCATTGGGGCCGATCACACATACCTCGCACTCTCCCTGAAGGGAGACACCCCTACACGCATACCCGCAGCACGCATCCCACACACCACCATCCACTTCACACACGAGCTAGCTCACATATATGCGGCTCGAGTCGAGCAAGGTCTTCTCTTACTTCATCCTGACACTCCACTATCCCTACTCACCTCTCAGATAGCATCAGTTCTTCAGACATCAGCCATCAGCTCCTTCCCACACACCATCCATTCTCGTCACACACCTCCTCCCGGGACTATGCCACAACATCGTTGGTATGATGAGGATTGCAGAGATCTTTACCGCCGACTACGAGCTCAGCGAGCTTTGGGAGAGATCACAGAGAGAGAGGCCAAGGGACAGATGAAGACTCTCACACGTCGAAAGAGGCGAGCCTTTGAGGAGGCACAGGAGCTTGAGCTATACCATCTCTTTATGAGTATGGACAGTGCTGCAGCATGGCGCAGCCTACGAGAGCCACGCCAGACCACACCTATTGGAGACCCACACACATGGCATGATTATGCTCAGAGGTTATATGAGGTACCTAGGCAGCCTCCCATTCCCAGCCACTTGAGCCTCGCCCTACTAGTTCTTCTCTCTTCACAGCAAAGATGGTTGAGAGGGCCATACGACGACTTCGACATGGACGTTCGACAGACCACGCAGGATTGCAGAGCGAGCATCTCATATATGCAGCCTCCACTATAGCCCCGTTGATTGCACATGTCTTCAACCGGGCTATAGGAGAGGGCTTCCCAGAGGAGTGGACTAGGCACACCATTGTGCCTATCCACAAATCTGGCGACACCCTGGATCCAGGGAACTACAGGACCATCATGATTGGCCACACCATGGCCAAACTATACGGTGCCATACTTGAGGCAGAGCTCAGTTCATATGCAGAGACTGAGGGGCTACGAGCACGAGGCCAAGCAGGTTTTCGACGAGCTTTCTCTACTATTGATCACATCTTCATTCTGCGCTGCCTCATTGATGGGGCAAGGGTGCGGAAGAAGAGGCTATATTGTTGCTTTGTGGACTTCCGCAAAGCTTTTGATACAGTGCCGCGAGAGAGGCTCTTCCAACGCCTCCAGAGCTTGGGAGTACCATCAGGGATGATTTGGGCCATCTATGCACTCTATGAGCAGGTGACTGGGAGGGTACGGTGTCCAGGAGGTATGTCTGAGGCCATTGCTAGCACCATCGGTGTTAAGCAAGGCTGCCCACTCTCTCCCACTCTATTTGGTCTCTACATTGACGAGATTGAGGACTACATTCTCCGAGCTCGAGGAGAGGGTGCAGACCTCACAGGTACACATGTCCACATTTTATTATATGCCGATGACATTGTCTTGATTTCAGAGTCACCCGAGGGATTACAGCGCCACCTTGAGGCCCTGGATGAGTTTTGTACACAGAGGGGCTTGACAGTAAACCTTGGCAAGACCAAGGTCATGATCTTCCACACCTCCCCCATGGTGAGGAATGGAGCAGGATTCAGAGCTGGTGGTGGACAAATTGAGGTGGTCACTTCCTATGTCTATCTCGGAGTCACATTCACGAGCTTGCCTGGCCCCTTCAGCATGAGACAGGCAGCCACCGATAGACTCACACGCGGATATGCAGCTTTAGCCATGTTAGAGCGGAGATGTCACCAAGCACACTTCCAGGAGCCCCGCACGAAGGGCTGGCTATTTGACACACTGGTCAGACAAGCTATGATGTATGCTGCGACGGTTTGGGCCCCAGGTCTCACAGTCACCCAGTGGAGTGCGATCGAGAGGCCACAGGTACGTATGATCTCGCGATTATTTCGTGGGAAACAGTCGGTGCCACATGACATCATCAGGGCAGAGCTAGTTGCACCACCCATGGCAGTAGAGGCACTATTCCAGACTATCTGCTTTATTCAGAGGATTAGGGACCTCCCTACAGATAGACTCACACACAGAGCTCTTGAGGCATCTATACAGATATCAGAGTTAGGATATGAGAGAGCTTGGTACACTCAGGTTAGAGTCTGGTTTGATAGTCATGGACTTGATATGGACAGATTGCCGCCTTTTCAGTATGACCCAGACTCACCTCATATCCACCTCTCTCGTCGTGAGAGGAATGTTGTGCTCAGACAGGATCTCTGGCAGCTCTACATTAGTCAGACATGGCACACACCACACATGGGATCGAGACTATCGCACTATCGAGACCAGTTCATAGACATACTAGCTGACGGTTTCATCCAACGACCACGCTACATGGATACTCACATGCCTCATAGCTTGAGGGTAGCGATTGGCCAGCTGAGAGTCTCATCACACAGACTCGAGATTGAGACGGGCAGAGCCGCAGACATTCCCAGAGAGGAGCGGATATGCAGAGTATGCAGAGTAGAGATGGAGGATGAGGAGCACTTTGTATGCAGATGTAGCGCATATGATGGCATCAGAGGCAGATACGAGACTCTGTTTGCAGGGCAGCCCACCCTCCGAGAGATCATGGACTCTAGAGACCAGCGACAGCTCGGGCGATTCTTACTAGAGATACAGAGTCACAGAGATTCCCTACTCCAGCCTACTGTAGCACTCCATACAGGAGGGAGACAGAGTCAGCTCACTGACTTCTTTATTCCACGACGTGCTGCAGCCCTCCCCCCCTCAGCCCACATACCGAGCGGGGTGACTCTTCAGCAGGCTCAGATATCTCGAGCTACGAGACGACCCCGTGATATAGGATATCGGGCCCCGAGACTTCACCGACACCAGATTGCGGAGATCCAGGATTGTGACCATCGCGCCATGGAGGAGAGACGATCCCAGATGATGGCCGATCCCGTTGCAGCCATCAGGGTGGCCCTGACTCCACCTCCACCTATGTATCACATATTACATCCCACCCACTAGCACAGGATGGAGCTAGTTAGTCGTTTTAGATGCATTCTCATGGTTGTTGTACTACCCTTTTGCATATAGACTATCATAGATATCGCACTCCATACACCCCCCACCACTTTCATGGGTATCCCCACATGCACACTACGGAGATCTATATCAGCTTAACCAGTTTCTTTTCAGCACTTTTATCTTTTCTGATTGACAGAAGATACACCCATGTACATCGATTTGTCTCATAGGCCGAGTTCGGCCTCCTAATAGACGTAAAAAAACACTTTCTTCAAAAACACTCTCTCTCTCTCTCTCTCTCTCTCTCTCTCTCTCTCTCTCTCTCTCTCTCTCTCTCTCTCTCTCTCTCTCTCTCTCTCTCTCTCTCTCTCTCTCTCTCTCTCTCTCTCTCTCTCTCTCTATGAGTACTAGTAGAGTATCGGCAGATATGGGTCAGGACACCACAGGGTATGGAAGACATCTGCTTGAGCTAGGCAGCCGACATCAGCTCGTTATATATAACGGGATGCATCGTTGGCAAGGTTCGGGCAGACTTACTTGCTTCCCTCACGCGGGAGGTGAGAGCTCAGTCGACTACATCTTGGGTACCACCTCTGGAGCTTCACTCATCACCTCACTCACTATTGGACGACGCCCACTTGGTGCTGACCATACATTTATCACATTCACACTCTCATCTCCTATTCCATTAGACCCTCCCTCACCCACTGAGACACACATCACGATACACTTCACACACGAGCTCTCACACGTTTATGCACACCATTTACACACCCGCTTACTCTCCCTCGATCCACTCTCACCCTTGGACACACTTACATCACAGTTCACCACCATCCTACACGACTCAGCTCTCTGCAGCTTCCCACACCGCACACATATACACCCCCCACGCACAGGTTCCATGCCCCAGTACAGCTGGTATGATAGACTGCCGTGAGTTACGGAAGCACCTACGCATTTTAGAGCATAGAGGGGATATTACACACACACAGGCACAGCGTCGCATGCAGAGCCTTACTCACCGCAAATGGCGAGATTGGGAGGAGAGACAGTACTTACTACTGGGATATTTATCATTTACTCATGAGTCGAGACAGTGCAGTGGCTTGGCGACATTTGAGAGAGAGGAGACAGCAGACACCCATGCGAGACCCGAGCACATGGCATAGCTATGCACGGAGCCTATACGAGATCCCAGATCAGCCCCGCATTCCTAGACCACAGAGCTCACGTCCTACTACATCTGACTTCTTCACACCCACTATGGTGGGACGCGCTATTGCCCGTCTACAGCATGGCAGGGCCCATGACCATTTCGGTTTACAAGCTGAGCACCTCATCTACGGAAGCACGACCCGTGCACCGCTCATTGCCCATCTCTTCAACCGTGCACTGGTTGAAGGGTTCCCTGACTCATGGACTGAGCACACCATAGTGCGCATTCATAAGTCAGGAGATACTATGGATCCAGGTACATACCGGACGATCATGATTGGCCCTATATTGGCCAAGTTATATGGGGCGCTACTAGAGACAGAGTTGAGTACTCTTGCGGAGAGGAAGGGTATCAGGGCTCCAGGACAGGCAGGTTTCAGACGCGATTACTCTACCATTGACCACATCTTCACTCTGAGATGCCTGATCGACCAGGCAAGGGTGAGGAAGAGGAGATTATATTGTTGCTTTGTGGACTTCCGCAAAGCATTTGATACCGTTCCAAGGGGACGACTCTTCAGACGACTACTTGATATTGGAGCTCCAAAGGAGATGAGATGGGGGATCTACGCCTTATACGAGAGAGTGTGTGGCAGAGTCAGATGTCCGGGGGGCTTATCTCATCCACTTGCTAGCACTATCGGGGTGAAGCAAGGATGCCCTCTTTCACCCACCCTCTTTGGTCTCTACATTGATGAGATAGTGGACTACATACAACAGCAGGGGGGTGATGGCATTGAGGTACGCGGGTCCATTGTCCATATTCTTTTATACGCTGATGATATTGTACTGGTTTCAGAGTATGCAGAAGGTCTACAGCATCATCTACATGGCCTAGATGACTTTTGCAGACACAGAGGGTTATCTGTGAACCTTGGTAAAACCAAGGTCATGATCTTTCATACATCAGCACATGTACGCAGACATAGTTTGTTCACAGCAGCAGGTGGATCGATTGAGGTGGTCGGATCATATGTTTACCTGGGAGTGACATTTACAGCAGCATCAGGGGTCTTCTCTATGTCTCAGGCAGCACGTGACCGCATCACACGTGGGTATGCAGCACTAGCCTTGATGGAGAGACGGTGCCACCAGGCATATTTTCAGGAACCCCGCACAAAGGGGTGGCTCTTCGACACTTTGGTTACACCAGCGCTCATGTATGGGGCAGCCATATGGGGACCTGGATTAGCCACATCAGTATGGACAGCATTAGAGAGGCCACAGATTCTCATGATTTCTAGACTTATCCGCAGCAAGCCTTCAGTACCACATGATATTATTAGAGCAGAGCTCGCTGCACCACCGATGCTAGTTGAGGCACTATTCCAGACAGTATGCCTATTACACAGACTCCAGAGCATGGATACAGAGCACATTGCTTATCGGGCTTTCCAGGCATCACGGGACATGCCATTAGCGGGCGACACCTCCTCATGGTATGCACAGACACGAGACTGGCTGGCCCACCACGGCTTTGACATAGACAGGCTACCACCACTACAGTACGACTCACATGCACCCACCTACTCGCTCTCTCACCAGGAGAGGAATAGGATTATTCGGCAGGAGATATGGCATACATACATACAGAGGACATGGGTGAGCTCTAGGGATACATTGCCACCGAAAATGCTCTATTACCGTGAGCATTTTCTACATATATCCGATGAGGGCTTCATCGAGATCCCGAGATACATGCAGACATATCTACCCCACCACCTTCGAGTCCTCATTGGGCAGCTCCAAGTTTCATCACATCAGCTCGAGATTGAGAGGGGTCGGTCCATGGGAGTCCCACGTGAGGAGAGGTGGTGCCCAGTATGCGAGACAGAGGTAGAGAGTGAGGAGCATTTTGTTATCAAATGCCCAGCATACTTAGACCTACGAGTACAGTTCCATATAGAGGAGTCACTCCCGTTGTGCATGACTATGGGAGACCAGCGACGCTTGGGACGCTTCCTCGCAGCAGCATACGAGAGGAGAGAGCGGTCACTCCAGTCCACACATCAGCCACAGGTGAGTACCCAGCAGACCATTACCCAGTTTTTTCAGCGAGTTGAGCTACACCAGAGTCCATCGATAGGGCTCACGCTCCACCAGGCAGCAGCACAGAGAGCACGGCGCCGACCACGCATGGGTGGATATCATCGACCACGACTATATCAGGAGGATATCTCACGTATCAGGACAGCCTATGACCACATGATGGAGCATAGGCGTACCACCACCCCCTGGGCTGTCTTCCTTCAGGAGGCACTCAGACCACCCCCGATGTACCACATACTACACCCACCTCGTCCCATTCACGAGTAGCTAGGGTGCTTTACTCACACTTTTATTCACATTATGGGTCCCCCATGTATTATGTGGCCACTATCTGCAGAGTCAGAGCCACATCTCCCAGCCTTTTCCAGCCTTATATAGCTTTGTGTAGCGATATACTTTTTATTTCATTTCATCCTCTACAAAGGGTTACTACACTTGTACATGGTTTTTGTCTCATAGGCCAAGTTTGGCCTCCAGAAGACGTTAATATGACTCTCTCTCTCTCTCTCTCTCTCTCTCTCTCTCTCTCTCTCTCTCTCTCTCTCTCTCTCTCTCTCTCTCTCTCTCTCTCTCTCTCTCTCTCTCTCTCTCTCTCTCTCTCTCTCTCTCTCTCTCTCTCTCTCTCTCTCTCTCTCTCTCTCTCTCTCTCTCTCTCTCTCTCTCTCTCCCCTTGTCCGGAGAGCTCGTCCACATCAGAGAGAGATTCATGCGATTCACGCACACCATGACATGGAGATACAGAGACGTCAGCAGCGCACCCCTATCGATTTGGACGCCCAGAGCATTTTGAGGATCGCCATGATGCCTTACCCACCGATGCATTATATCCTACACCCACTCCAGGCATTTAGGGGGTTGTGATACCATCGAGCCTCCTCTCCCTATGCATATCATATTTGTATCTCACCCATTGAGCATATAGAGTGCATACCCATAGCACCCCACACCCTTGATACCAGCTACTATCCCTCCTTTTATACCCGTTTGCAGTACTCACACTTTATTTTCGTTTTGGATCACAGTGGATTGGATCATACTGATGTATATGTTTTGTCTCATAGGCCGATTTTGGCCTCTAATAGACGTTAAAAAGTCTTTCTTTCTTTCTTTCTTTCTTTCTCTCCCCCCTCCCTCCACTCCCTCTAGAGATCAGCGTCACTTAGGGCGATTCTTACTAGAGATAGAGTGCCACAATGATGCCTTGCTCCAACACACCACAACAGCCCCTATTGGGAGGAGACAAACACATATCACTAATTTCTATACCACCTGACATGCACTTGCTCGCCCACATGTCACTCAAAGAGGGGTGACTCAGCCTCTCGTGCTAGGAGATGACCCCGAGCTAGAGGCTATCGGACATAGAGATTACAAAGTCATCAGATTGCAGATATAGAAGCCTGCTACCGTCGAGCCTTTGAGGACAGACGGGCCGAGATGATGTCCGAACCGACTACACTCATTCGGGCAGCCCTGACCTCGCCTCCGGCTATGTACCACATACTACATCCACATATGAGCACTAATTGGGGTTTTTATGCCACTTAGATGCATTCTCATACTTATCACCCTCTTGCACATAGGCTACCATATAGATAACACCCCCATATATACTCCCTTATAGACTCTCCACATGCACGTTTCAGAGACTCTAGTTTTCTTTTCACCTAGTTTCACATCAGTTTTGTATTTTCAGCATGCTTTTGTTTTTGTGTTTGATCAAAGACACAAACCATGTATATTGATTTTGTCTCATGGGTCGAGTTCCGCCTTAAAAGACGTTACAAATCTTTCTTCTTCTTCTTCTTCTTCTCCTTCTTCTCCTTCTTCTTCTTCTTTTCCTTCTTCTTCTTCTTCGCCTCCTCCTGTCTCTCTCATATTACCCTATCGAACTATGTAAGTTGGGCTCCACGCGGTCTGCACACATTTGCGATAACAATTGCATCACTTCACGTTCTCTTTTGGATGTTACATAGACAGATACCATTGCAGATGAGTCGACACTACGCTAAGGCAAAGAATAGGCCACATGGAATGCATTGTCTGCACAACCACAATTTGCCAAAATCACCGAGCAATCCATAGAAGATTGGGTTTGCAAAGGCTAATATGTTGTTGAACTTGCCTCGCATGGGAAAGTGACTTGGTCTTGATTCTTGAAGCAAGCTCTTAGAGGGAAAAATATGAAGCATCTAGAGGGGGAAAAAGCCAACACG